>CP139503.1:54925910-55008170 GCA_021014915.2 Artemisia tridentata subsp. tridentata
GCACGCCTCTTTTGTCTCAAAACCCTAATTATGAAACTTTGTTACTGTGTTTCTTTGCATGTTTTTGCAGGTTAGACGTATTCTTTGCACGTTAGTCTCCTTCTTTGAACACATGTTGCTGTAATGGATCTTAAAACAACATGTAGGTCTCTTTAGAACTCATAATAATTTTGCAGGTTTGATGCATGCTTTGTTTTGTTTATTTTGCCTATGTTCTAATTTTGCAGGTTAGGTATTTTCGATCTATCAATAACCAAAAAACCACCGATCTCATAAAACATACTAAGATCCGATATATACCTTTTAGGGTTTATAAATTTGATGAGCTAATCAAATAGGGATAACTCATATTGATGATTTTCGAAACAGGTATGTTTATTTTTAGGGTTTATAAGTTTGTTGATTTCCGAAACAGGTATGTTTATTTGATCTTGAACAAATAATATTCTGTTTTATCTTTTTGGTAAATGAATGGAGTACTCTTTTATTAGATTTTATGTTAATGTTTGAATCGATTTAATTATAGTCATATGTGGATTTTGTGAACATGTATTCATTAGTGTTGTTAGAGTGATAACTCATACTGATGATTTAAATCTATCAAATATGGTTGGATTTTTAATTTTGTTGTTCTTTGTAGGACAATGAATCTGCTAACAATATCCGGAAAGAAGACAATGACTGCAAAATGAATAAATTTAGACGATTATTTTCTATGAAATAATTATGCACACCTGAGTTGCTAAAAGTGTTGTTCAATAATGAGCTCACTTTGGATAACATCAGCAGGTTAGTTGTTACTCTTATTAGATGCGCTTTTTTTTTTCTCTCACATGCTGCTACTTTGATTGATGTTACTGTAGACCTCGGTTTCGCAATACCAAAGTATACTAACTTCCTGCAATCCACTATTGTCACAGGTATACAGAAAGATAGAGCGGCTGATTCATAAACCATTTTTGTCGGTACACATCCAGGTTTGGTAGTTTAATGTTTATGCTAATATACAGGTATATTTGCGAAACTATTGGTTAATAGTCCTTATCGATATAAAGATGCATTTAACAAGATGAACCCAGGACATATAATGTATTAGGATAACGTTTACTCTTGAATGATCAATTCAAATTGTAGACTTGCATAACCCAATAGTGGATTGGTTGATTACATTTTGGCTAAACAATGAAAACCAGCAATTAAGTTTTAGGATGCTCATAAAGCATTCGGTTAAATGGAAACGTCTACATAAACTGGAAAATAGATTTTTATATTACTGCTTTATTTTGCAACAGATCACTAAAGTCGGAACTTGGAGGTCTAAAGCAGGAATTGCAGCATGAGAAGTATTCGTGTAAATAGCTCTAAAGTCAACTTTCTAATTTTTAACCTGCCTCTCATAGTCGTTTTAAGCTTAGCTTACATGACAGCTAATAAAATTATCGTTTCGTGGGATGTTAGGACTTAGTATTATGTACCAATGTACTTCGCCAAGTAGTTGTAAGTAATGACACCCGTCTAACCAATGTATATTTCTATTTTAGTTTGAATATGATTATATTAGTAGCTTACTTAGTTGTGCCACTGAAATTTTGGTTACTTGATGTTTACAGGTGGTTCTGAAATCGCACATGTTGCCGCTAGGTAAATACGACACCCGCTTTTTATCACCGTTTGACACATTACTTTGGTATATGAATTTGGTGTTTATTATAGGGCTTATGATCAGGCTGTCATTATATTCTGCGGACCCAATTCAGACATTACTTTCAACATAAATGATTATGATGAACTTTTAGTTGGTAGAACAATATCGTCTATTGATTCAAATCTCGAATGTAGATTGAAAATTGGATACTTGATGTAAATTTGGCCACTCTAATGGTTTATCAGTCAGCAATGGGCAAAGAAGGATCATCACTTTCACTTACAACACGTTTATCCTCTTTTTCTTTCTATTAATGCATAATCTGGAGAAGTTCATTCGAGTAGTATTGGGTTTGCGTACTAATGATAGATCAATAAATGTTCTTTTTGTGAACTTTATGAAACATGTACTACAGTGTCATATAGCCTACTTATGCATAGGTTGTGTTAGTTTTTTGAGCAAGTGTTACTTTACATTTTGATTTTACATAGTAGGTGTTTAAGTAGCGCGCATGGGAACCGATTATTGAACACCTATTATCATTTTAAGATAATGTCACCCCAATAGCTTTATAAAACTATAATACACAAATTCAATGACACACTTGTATAAGGAAGCTTTATTTTGCATTTGACTTATTATTTTGCCATCTCAATCTTGCCATTATTTTGCCATTCCTAATGCGCGCTTGCTTTGACTCCACAAACTAAAATTGAAGGTTCAATCTGAAATTATAGTGAATTGGGTAAATCTTCTATCAAAACTAAGCAATTGCGTCTCTCTACCTTACTTATGTCATTATCGCAATTCATGTCTTAATGGAAACCTTTCTTTTCAATTTACATGTAGATGTTCCAACCATTGGTTTAAATTATCTCAACTTAAATTTGGTATAACCCAATTTAACCCATTAATAAGCAAGTGGTAGTTTCCATCTCTAATAGTACGAACTACTGTATGAGTTGTACAATTATACTTCCAGATACCTTTTTGGTTGAATAACATTTGCAGGCATCTAAATCAGAAAGGGAAAAGGAAGCTAGATTCCGCACCTACGCAAGAAGATAACTTGATCCGTGCTAAATAGATATATAAATATTATGCAACGACGGATACGCGTGAATAAATACAAATCACCCCTTTGTGAAAAAGGATACTTGCAAAAACTCACGTTTGTGTGTGTAGTGTGAAACCACGTAAGTGATTACCCGGATCGTTTCCCAACGAGGTATGAATGGGCAAACTGTGGAAAGTTAGGATTAGAGTGACTGATGATTAGATATGAGATTTTTCTTTTTTGATTAATTCTAATTGATATATAAGAAACAAATATACACAAGAAAATTAAACGCGAATTTAAATAAACTGAAAACGTGTAACAGGAAATCTAAAATGGGACTAGAAAGTGAAATATCTAAAAGTTTATGAAATAAAGCTAATTATTCTAAAATACTTTAAAACTTATTTTAAAATTGAAATTATATATTTATTTTACTTTTTTATCTAATTATTATTAATTATTTATTATTTAATTACTTTTTAAACTATTTTAATTTATAATAAATACTAAATGAACAAAGAAAAATCTAAAACTTTTTCTATAAATATTATTAAGTGAAAAGAAGCTAAGAAAATTATAAAAATGAAAATTGTTTAATTAAAAATTTAAAAAGATAAAATCTATTAAATAGAAGCTATCACTTATTTTCTATTTTGTTTTTCTTAAGGCCTAAAAATATTATTATATTTTTCCTAGATTCTATTTAATAAAAGAAAATTATGAAAATTAAAATTATATTTTTCTGATTAATATTCTATTTATTATGATTTAATTACTATTATAAACTAATTAAAAAGATTAAAAATATCAAATGACTTTAGAAAAATCTAAAAAATTCAGGATAAGTCTAAAATAATATTCTTAATATAGGAAAATTAAAATCAAAAGTCTAATAGGCCCTGATAAGCAGTTGGTCAGATAAGCAGTTGGGCAAATAAGCTAAAAATAAGCTAATAAGCTCAAAACTCTACCAAAGGCTCAGGACAAGTTTAAACAACTTATATAAGCACAAAACAACTTAATTCAAATAGTTGATTCCACAAAATAAGCAAATTCAACACTTGAGCAGTTGCAAAATCAAAGCAGAAAACTCAGGAAAATAGCAAACTTGTAGAGCAGATTAAGCAATTCAAATAAGCAGATAAGTGGAATATTATGGGGGCAAAAGCTAGCTAGTACTATTGGCTGCTCTAAAAACCAAAAAGCGCTATCTCAAACAGCTTAATTGAAGTCCAATTAAGCACTAGTACAGGTGGTTCAGGAAAGCAATAACTGAATCAGCAGAATCAGTGAAATGGGTAAAAGTGCAGGCCTATTTTTAAGCTATGAAATAAGCAGAAAAGTGGAATACCAGATTATAAGCTAAAAACTAGCTAGGTAATCTACTTGGAAACCAAAAATTAGCCAGAGAGCTTAATTGGATAAGCCACAATCAAGCAGCTTATGCTACTCAGTATACACTGAGTCTGTTGTGCACAGAAGTTGTGCAGAAGTGCACAACTCTAATAGACACCTAACCAACTCTTGTTTATTCACTAAATGGTTCACAAAGGACTCAGAGAAGCAAAGAAAAAGACCAAAATGAGGTCATGGCTTATTCTAGCTGATTTGGACTTTTTGAGGTCTGATTTCACCACAGACCCTTCAAATCTAGATTTTCTATTGAATTGGCTAATTAGAACATAGAAACAGCTTATATAGAACCAAAATAAGCTTGAACAAAGTTGGGCTTATGGTCAATGTACAGTAACTGTGGGTTAGACCTAGGTGACTGCTAAAACCAAACACCCCTTAATGGGTTTTCTGTGTGGATTTTTGAACTGAAGGTGGTTATTTAAGCTGAGGTCTTGAACAATAACTGATCACTGACTTAAATTAATTATATTGAGCAACTTACAAAGCAAAAATAAGCAGTTGAATAAGCTAGACTAGTTCTATCTATTTTTGGCTTTTTTAACTGATTTTAAGTAAGATAAGACAAAGGCTAATTAAAACTGATTATACTGATGAAATGTGATCACAAACTACTGATGAGCAAGAAATAATAATAATAAGATGGAAATAAGCACTTATACAGTAATATGGATAATTAAGAAGAAAAACTTGAAACTTGCTTACAACTGATGAGACTGTGATACAAAGAACCAAGGACCAGAACACCTAGCTTGTTAACAACAAGCTAGAAAACCCAAACAAGCTTCCTGAACAGCTTATACACTCCAGAACAGCTTATTGGCTTCCAGGTTGACTTTTGTTGACTTTCTTCATAGTTTGAGATTTAAGCAGATTATTTCTAAGACAAGCTTACACAAAGCTATGAAAAGCTTTCATAAGCTTATAGTAATGGTTTTTGAACTTTTTGTGATGATTAATAAGTACTTAGAACTAATTCGATTTAACAGATAAATTAAAACTGAGCATAACTTAATATCTAGAACAAGATTGCTTGAAATAAGATTACTCTGATTACATTCAATATAAATTACAACTGAGAAATGAAAATTACAAACTACGATCACTAAAATTGAAATACGATTACACTAGGTTAACTACTTGCCTCTTAGGGCTTACATTGCTATCTATATATACAAAAAATAAAGTGGGATTGTCTTCTTATCTCTTTCTGAGTCTTTCTACACCCTTGGATTAACTTCAAGTGATCTCAGCCCTTCTTTTGGATTTTGGCACCAAAAATGATTATAGTGGGAAAAACTTAGCACATGGGTCTGAGGTGATGGGGAAGACGCATTGAATGCGTTTTGGTTTGTTAGGTAAGGTGTTGGGAAGGTGGAAGGTGGTAGGTGTGTCAGAGAGGCGCTGGAAATGGTGGTGGTATTGGTGAGTGGTTTTGGCGGGGGTGGTATAGAAGAAGAAGGTTTGACCGAGTCAAACCTTTTATTTAAATAAAAGGGTCGGGTTTGGTTTATTGATTGGGCTTGAGATTTGTAGTTGGGCTGGGGTATGTAACTGGGTTGGGTTTTTTAATAAAGGGTTGGGTTTTTTATTAATAAAAGGTCCGGTTTGGTTTGTATATTAAACACAAGGACCATAGTTGTAATTTCTGAATTTTGAAGGGTTGAAATTGTAATTTTACCAAAGTTATCAAAAGGGTCTATTTTGCCAATTATGAATAGCACAAGGGTTTTATTTGATAAATTACAATTTTTAAAACCCGAGGACTAATTTTGCCAATTATGAAATTTGAGGGGTAAAAATTGCCAATTATAGAAAACTTTCATCCAGGGACTAAAAGTGAATATGTTTGATATCCCAAGGACTAAAGTTGACTTTTCTTTCATTTTAAACCTTCAGGGACTAAATCTGCCAATTTGTGAAACTTCAGGGACTGAAAATGACAATTTTGTGAACTTTGCATGTTTTTCACTTGTTTTCAATCTTTTTGTTCCTGAATCATATAAAAACACACTTTATGATATTTTCTGTATTATGAAGCATATCTGCATGTTTTTAAATGTTTTTGCAGATAAAATGTGACAGAAATGATGAGTATTTAGACACTCCTTAATCCCCCACACTAAACTATTGCTAGTCCCTAGCAATCATTTATGAAAATTTAATGGATTTTATCTCTTTACCAAAAGCCATTACTTCTGGAGTAGCCAATGTTTTAGTATGTGATACCTTGGTACAATGATAACCAAATGATTTTGAGCAAATCATCAGCTGTCAACGGTTTTGATTTGTCTTTACCAAAAGCCGTTTGCTTCTGGACTAGCCAACTCTTAGATAAAATACAGTTATTATCTTTGGTGAGCTAATTACCAAATATGGTTTTCCACTGCCTTTACCACAAGCCATAACCTTGCGGGCTAGCCAACTCTTCACTATAAAAGATATGGTGAGTCGAATACCATACAATTTTCGGCAAATTGTAAGCCATAAACGGATTTGAGATATCTTTACCAAGAGCCGTTTGCTCTCGGATTAGCCAATCCTTATGTGGGTTAGACGTGGCGGACTGATAACCATTTATTGCGTTCTAAGTGAGAAAAAATTTTAAAATTTTGGCCAAAATGGGGGTACTAGATGGTACATTTGATCAAATTTGCTAGAATTCCCCCCCCCCCCACACTTAGAACTGAATATTGCCCTCAATATTCAAAGTACCGGCTATTAAACCAACACTTAGAACGTGAAAAGGAAATACTAATAGCCATTTTTTATTTTATTTTTTTTTAAAAAAAAAACTTGTACATATATACAACATGTGGGGCATCTCCCCCACACTTGGGTGAGATATGGGTGAAAACCCATGTTTTACTACTGTTTTTATTAACCGAGTCGCTAGCTTGACTCGACCCCGAATTCATTGGTTCATGGGGAAGCAAGTGGAAGAGACCATCTCCATCGGACTTTCATTCAAAATGTTTGGATAACCAATTGAACATAAGAAAGTTCCACACCGATGAGATAAATCCGGCATTTAAACCAATGTTAGATGGAAAATGCCGGGGTCAAAGGTAATATCCTCACTCCCGAATGAGTGATGGATAGGGGAAATCACCGGGTAGGTGAAAGGAAGAAGAGAGATCTGAATAGCAATTAAGATAAGAACTTCCTCCTCAAGAATTTCATATTCAAGTGGAGGAGGCAAGTCCTTAAACTTGATCTCAGGAAATTTATCAGTTTTCTCAACTGACTTGATTTCCTCATTATGAAGTTGTTTTGGTGGAAGAGGGGAAGATGAATCTTCATTTAACAAATTCTCTAGAAAAAGAATGTCCCCCTCAGGATCAAGATAGTTATCATCAACCTCATGCGGAAGTGAACTATCTATAGCAAGAAAATCCTCGACCTCATCCCAAAAGGGATCACTTCCCTCAACCGGAGTGAGAGAAGGGGAAGAGTCGGCTATGATAAGTTGAGAAGATGTGGTGTGTTCTCCACTCACAGAATTATGAAAATAACCAACACTTTCTTGAGAGTACTCCTTTGAAGCAACATCAATGACATCGATTCGGTTAACCGATTCATAATCATAATTTGAGGAGTACCTCGAAGTTTGATCATGGTTAAAGGTAACAGCTTCATTATCCACACGCAAGGTGATCTCATGCTTAAATACATCAATAAGAGCATGGCCCGTTTTTAGGAATCCTCTTCCAAGAATGAGAGGAACCTTTTGATCAGCATCGAAATCAACAACCACAAAGTCATCTGGAAAATGGAACTTTCCTACTTTCACAAATACATCCTCGGCAATGCCGCGAGGATGAGATATGGTACGATCTGCAAGCTCGAGAGTCATGCAGGTAGGAGTAAGAGCCGGAAGAGAAAGTTTCTTCCACACTGAATGAGGCATCAGGTTGATGCTTGCACCAAGATCGGCCAAGGCATAGCATTCAACCATTCCTGGAAATACACTGTAGGGTATTCACAATGCAAGAAACACTTGTTTGAGGCCTAGATATGGATCGAATAGAAAGAAACTAGAGAGAGAGAGATGGGAACTTCTAGTGAGAGAAACACTATGTGTATTAGCTTGAAAATAATGAGAGTTCCAACCCTTCCCTTGTAAGGGAAGGGGTATTTATACTTACTACATAATATGCCCCTAGCGGGCTGTGGAGTGAGCTGATAGAGGGCAAAGACCCGACCCACTCCACAATACTAATTAATAACTAATCTACTAATAATATTACTGATAATCCTATGAGCTATGATGTGCTAAGAAGTACTCGGGGTGACCGAGTCTTCAGCTGAATATTCATATTCCTAACAATCTCCCCCTAAGGGAGGTCACCCCAGAAGTAATGTTCTGAATTTCAGCACTGCTTCCTTGGAACTTGACATCATAGCTCGTAACCATTGATTCTTCAATTTCATAGATCGTTGTGCAAACATCCGTGATCTTCAGATGACTTCTCTTTTGTCTTGGATGAACTTTGAGTAATCTTTGAAAGTATCATCCCACTTGAGTCTCCAAGTCATCTTTCAGTAGTAGGTCTCCATGTGATGAAATATACTTAGAGCCGACATGCTCACACTATATGGCATCATGATCTTCAGCATCAGAGTTTGCAGAAGCTGTGTTGAAGGTCATTTGGGTGATCATGACTTTGTTGAATAACAGTGATGATGTAGTGTGAACATGTGGTAGAGGATTGGCATCTTTTCTGCAACCAGCTACAACAGCAACCAGCTATAGCATTCCACAGCTACAGCCGCCAGAAGTTCCTGCATAAGACAGTTAGCAACAAATCGACCGGTACTTACAGGTTTGGACTTCGAGATTGTTAACAGCATAGTGTGGAAACTCTCTCTAATCCTTACCAAGACCGTTCCTAATCGAAAACCCACAGAGGGCTTTTTAAGACTATGCCGTAGCATTTCAATGATTAGGTGAGTCGCTGGAGATCACTCCACGACTGTAGACCGTTTGAAACCGCCGCGACCACTAAGCGTAATCCACGAGGAATTACCGAAGTGACCTGCTTTCAGGGCTGCTTGATGTTGACCCTGGCAGGAATTTCCATTCAATCATTGAGAATTACATAAGTAAGTTCTCTCATAAATGTTCTGGCAGATTGCTGAGATCTGCGTAGGACTCATAAGATTACATCTGGTGTTCTTATTGTAGAACAACCAATGTAGAAGTAATTCGTGTCCCTATGAGATCTTATTATGCATCTCGTGGCTCTAGACTCAATTGTGCGTTTTGATTTAGTGAGCGGAGGCTGGAGTGAACTGCCACCTTTTCAATATCATCTAACTCGGAGTGAGAGAGACGATAGAAATGTATTGAACTCCGTGACAATTGAAACAAGAATCCTTTGAGGGACCTTGAGTGGCTAGGGAGGGTTGTGCAGCGTATCACTGGGTCTGATGCGTGGTTTTGCGACCTTACAACAGGTTTTACCTCTCGAGGGATCTCAAGAGGCTTGCAATCCCCACCAGGCAGTGTACCTGACCGATGTAGTATAGTGAAGTGGCAAGTACCGGGGGATTGATCGTTCTCTAGGGGAATAGTGTCGTTAGGATTGAAAAACTACTCTAATAGGTCTAAGGGTGAGGGAAGATTCTTTTTGTATTTTTTATATTTTATGAAAGCAAGTAAAATCTCGGGTTTGAAGGAGTGGGCGGAATTAGTTGCTAGTCAACTAACCCAAATAACTACAATTGCAAATAAAATAAAATAACTGAAAATGAAAAGGTTGTGGAACTTATATGGAGAGAAATGTGTTTACTTAGATTTCCTTACTCCCTAACTATCTTTTACCGGTTGATTAGTGTGTATTAATTGCGTGGATGACGGGTGTATTCCTTAATACCAATCGTGGGGTGGCGTACGTACTTCCCCAACTCTATAAGCTCCTACTTCACTCCTATGTCGAGCCGGCTAAGAAGCTCCTAACATGGGATCACTAGAATTCGCTCATGCATTAAATACAACCATAAAAACCTTAGTACGCATTGGTTCATGTTTCTTAAGACGTTCAAGCAAGTTACCGAATAGGAGGTTAGCCAGTTTTCTTAAGCCTAACATCGATAAACAATCATCCAATACAATTAATAACACACCAACAACCAATAATTAATAGTTAGGTTTCATTAGATCTAAGCAAACACAAGATAAATCTAGCCTAGCATGTTAATTAAAAGACAAGAACAAGATATAATCAAACAACACATAGACATATTGAATGATTAAGTGATTACTTATCTTCAATTAAACATGGGAGATCCAAGGGTATAAAACCCTTAAAAATGGCAGAAAATTCGTCTTAGGGTTTCTCCTCACAAAGTTGCACACTATGAATAAAAATTGCAAAACTATATATAGAGTTTAGGGTCTGACGGCGTCATGTTGTAGGAGGTGATGCCGTCACCTCGCCGCGGCTAGGGTTCCCGGATGGTCTTCCTGACGCCGTCCCTCTTTAATCCTCCAAAATCCACTCTGGCGCGTCAAGGGTTGACGCCGTCATAATTGTGCTTGACGCCGTCTCTCTTTAACTTAAACCGTGACGACCTTGATCACCTTAAAGGGTGACGCCGTCAGATTTCCATTGTAAAACTCTCTGGCGCGTCACGTGTATTTTGTCATATCCACCTCTTTTGCCAAGCCGTGACGCCGTCAGGAGCAATCCTTGACGCCGTCACGTGTACTTTTCCAGCCAATTTTGAGACTTTGTCGTTTTCTTCACTTTTATGCTCCAAAAACGTCCAAAATGCTTCCTTTTCCAGATTTCTTCTCCAAAGTACCTAAAATGACAAAAGGAACAATTTAGGGCAATATTTGATCAAATAAATACGATTTAGGGCTTAAATGACCCCCTAAAAGCGGTACACTTTTCGCTTCATCAAATACCCTTACACTTGAGATTTGCTTGTCCTCAAGCAAATGCGCTTTTATTCTAATCAAAATACAAGTTAGGGGTCATTTAACGCTAATATAAAAGTAATTACAACAAATAGTCGTTCCACTTTAATCATAATAAGCACGGAGATTACAAACTAGCACCTCACAAGTAGTGTTTAGATACTCACATCTCTCAGGTGTCATCAAAATAAATCTCATAAATGAAAATGGATAATATCTCTCACTACCTGTCATAGCAAATAGATTACCATAGGCTTGGGAAAGGATCAAAAACCTCCTCCACTAGGCGTAAGCACCTAAGATAAACTATCAAAGAGGGCTTTTAAACGGGTTATAACGTTAGGTGTAGGGATATGATAAACACGGATTTGTTGGATAAGAGATATTTTACTGGTGGCGAGTTAAAGATCTTTATTAATTACATGTACAATATGGCGTTGCTAAGCCAAGACTAGACTCGACTTAAGCTAAAAACAAAATAACAAAAACATAAAATGAAACGGGATGGTAGTCCGTATGTTTTTTCTACTTTTCTTTTTCTCATTTTTTTGTATTTTTCTTGATTTTTTTTTCTCATACACTCTTGCCCTACCATCCAAAATAATACATCATAGGGGCGTTGCATTCCCCTTACACTTGAACTTTTACATAACTTTACAAATAACTATTCTAATGACTCGAATTAAGATAATCGAAACACTTGGAGTACTTTTAAAATATTTAGCACATATGGGGGTAATAATGTTGTTCTTCCCCATTACTCCATTACACTAGTACTTTACCCATGAGTCCCAATCGTCCCAAAACAATATGTACAAGGATATGACTCGACTTAGCAACCATGTAATCAATTAGATAATTAACTTGGGGTTTAAACAAATGTTGTCACAATAATGCACTAAAGATGAGTGCATACAAGGTAGGCTAAGGCGATTTGGGTGTACATTTAAGTGGGGTGTAACAAATTCTTCCTTTAAGTAAAATGCTTAAAGTTAGAAACGAAAAGATAGGCTCAGAGGGGTGTACTAGGGGTATCGTGTACTAAAAATGAGTACAACGCAAAGGGTGTGGGAGAATTACTTGACCAATGTAGCCAAAGTAATTATAACAAAAACACAGGTGTAAAACAATGGGTTAATCCTAATACCTCTTATCATGTGGTAAATCTAACTACACGAATGTAGTCTCACTTGTGGCCTCGGAATGGTCCTAACGCAAGTTCTAGAATCTAAGTGCTACCGGTACACACATCATAGCATAAATGCTTTTCCTACCAATTCTAGGGGCGAACCTCACATATTTGGGGGTGGAAAATTTTTTAGTGGTACGGTTTTTTGTGCTAGTCATATAACTCCTATCCATGAGACGCTCATTAAGATCAAAGTTTCACTCCTATATGTTGTAAAAAAATTTAAATTTGGCACTAAAATTGCCCTAACAGGTATTTCTCTCAGTTTTATTACACATCTACCATCAAACAAACAAAAATCAAGCGTAATAGCATTCTCTAAAGTATCGTACTTTACCCCCCCCCCCTTACACTTAAGATGAACATTGTCCCCAATGTTCAAATAACAAGATGTAAAAGTAAATAAGGTAAAAGAATGAAATCAAATACTCCCCTGATTCGTTTGATGGATAAAGAGGTAACATGGTTAGATCTTCTTCCAAGGTAATGTTGAAGCTTCAAGACTAATGCATCGCCAAAAGCTAGATTCCACATACATCTCCTTGTCCAAAATAACCTGTTAAACCTGAGAAAACAAACACAAAAACCTGCATAACAACGGCGGGATAAATCTATATAAGGATATAATGCTTGTGGAATGATTATTTTGCAGATTCCTGGAGTTTATAAGTTAGAGATTTAATAAAAACTTTTTATGATTCCGGTAGAAAAACAAAACTTTCAAAAATTTCAGAAAATTAAAACCTGACGCCGTCAGGTTGTAAGGCCTGACGCCGTCAGAAATGATCTGACAGAATTCTCATGTTAAGTTTCCGGAAAATTTCTGGAAAAACCTCTACCTTACTTCCTGGAATTCCTGCAAAACATCATTATGACTCGATACAAGCATTTGACTCAAACAATTACTAATATGTATGTTAATTTATTATTGTTATGATTCATGTTCATTTGTTCTAATAAACCGATTTGGATTTCCCTTACACTTATCTTTTGCAAAATACCTTTATATGTAGTTAAGACGAAGTTAAAAACAAGATAAAGCATTTTCACAATTTAGTTTTGAACATGAATCAATAATAATAAAAATTAAACATACATACGGAAACAAATAAAATCAAACAAACAAATAAATAAACACACAAAGCAAATAAAGCTTGGGTTGCCTCCCAAGAAGCGCTTTTCTTTATTTACGAGTCTTGTAGCTAGACTCAAAGTCCTTCTACCCTATGTAAGTGAGTTCGTCATCGAGGACGTCTTTAGGGTTAAGCTTGGATTGAAGTTTCCTATTGGTCTGCTTAGTACAATATATCTTTTCAAACTTCTCTCCATCCGGGTCATACAATGTCATCTTAATATGCCATGACCCATCTCCATCTTTGGGTGGTTTGTCCCAATCCCACTTATGATCATCGTCCTTACAAGTCCACTTATTCATCCCTAGGTTAATTGGCAAAACTCCTAGGAAATCAATCATCTTCCTAAAAACTAGAGGGTCTTCAAATGGATCCAATTCGGTGTCCCTAGCCAAGAGTTGCTCTACCGTATGTGTTCGGTTCACAAAGTCCTCTTCTAGGTAAAATGGGCGTTGGGGTCCTATGAAGTCTCTATCGATCCAAGGTCCATATCTAGATGGTCTCCTATTTAATTCTAACCAATGGGGTGTTGGTTCATCACTAGTATCATAAGCATGTTTCTTCACATCATAGACTGACCAAGTATCACCTTCTCCTACCGCTATCTTAGATTCCTTACAATCAATCATAGCACTAGTGGTCGCCAAAAATCCTCTACCTATCAACAAGGGGCATGTAGGGTCGCTAATCATATCAAGGACGTGGAAATCGGCTAAAATGGTTAGTTTTCCTATGTGCACTAACACGTCCTTGACTACTCCAACTGGGTAAGCAACACTTCCATCCACTAAGCCTATTATTACCTCGGTTTCTTCAAGTCTCCCTGGTTTTAGAGAGGTGTAAAGAGGTAACGGAAGTAGGTTAAGGCTTGATCCAAGATCGGCTAGTATATCATAAGCTTCCGAATTACCGATCTTACAAGGTAGAACAAATAGGCCCGGATCATCTAATTTCTTAGGTAGCTTGTTTTTAACAAAGGCGGTTCCTTTTTCGCCTAACTTGAGCTTCTTCTCATCCAACACATCAATAACCAGACTTTCAAGGTGGAGCTCCTTGAATTCATTGTCAAGGTTTTGAGTGGGAGGTGTTTCAACTATGTTGTTGACCAATTTAGTGTTGGATATCATAACTTCTTGGTCATTTTGAACGACTTGGGTTTGTTTGAAACACGTGCTCATGGAATTGACCGAATAATATTGTGGACAAGATCTAGGAGACGAAACCGATGAAATGGTGTTGACGTTTAGTTTCGGGTTCTTGACTGTGTTGCTAGGGAGTGCTCCCATTTCTCGGTCATTGAGGGCTTTCAACAAAGTGTCAATCTTATTGGTCATCTCGCTTTGTTTTTGTTTGAAATCGGCTTCAAACTTGGCCAAACGAGCTTCTTGAGATGCCATAAATTGGGACATCAATCCTTCAAAGTTATTGGTACTACCATAATTGTTGGAAGGATTGTTGTCGAAAGTACGGTTCGAGTTGGAACCGCTTGATTGGAAACGATTAGGTGGGTTGGAAGAATTGGTTTGTTGTGCGTTTTGGTTTTGTTTCCACCTAAGGTTTGGGTGATTTTTCCATGAGGGGTTGTATGAATCACCGTAGGGGTTTGGCTCGGGTTTGAAAGTGTACCACTTGTCTCCCGCTCCGTCGGTACGCGAGGATACGTAGTCCGCAAAAGCTTGTTCGGGGAGTTCCACGCAATCACGACTGTCGTGGGGACCACTACATAATTCACATGAAGAAGTGATTTTGTTCACTTGGCTTGAAGGTTTAGGAGCCTCGTAGGATTTCATAAGAAACTTGACTTGGTCTTCAAGTTCTATGATCCTACGGTCGGAAGTGCTTGAATTGTTCGAAGGCAAAGATATTGCCTTGACCGTTTTATTCAAATCATGGGGATCACTCCAACTTTCGTTGTCATAAAGAGCAAGATCTTCCAGGAGAGCCCATGATTGTTCCGCACTTAGATCACGTAGCTTACCACCGGCCGATTGGTCAATGTTTTGCCTCGTGGAGAGATTGATATGGTCATAGAAGATTTGGACTTGGAGCCAAAGTTCTATGCCATGGTGAGGGACTTTTTGGAGTAAGTCCTTGAATCGAGTCCATGCCTCGTAGAGGGTTTCGCCTTGACGTTGTTGGAACATCAAGATATCATTCCTTAGCTTGGTAGTTCTTCCTGGTGGGAAAAACTGAGCAAGGAAACGAGTGGTGAGATCATCCCAAGAGGTGATGGATCCTGCGGGTAGACGCTCTAGCCATTGACTAGCTTGGTCCCGCAGAGAGAATTGAAAGAGACATAGTCGGGTCGTCTCTCGAGTGGCAACATCAAGGTCTATAGAATCAACGATTTTGAGAAAGTCCTTGAGATGTTGATTAGGATCTTCGGAACGAAGTCCATGGAATGCGCATCCGCTTTGCACCAACCGGATGGTGTCGGATCGCAAGGGAGTGACATTGGCTCCTTGAGTGAGCTCAATGGTGTTTCGATAGCCATGGTGGCTAGGACGGGAGTAGTCTCCTAAGGTACGGGCTCTAGGAGGTGGGTGTTGTTGTGGTGGTGGGTTGTTGGGATCAAGGATATTACCACCTTCCATGATGTCGGATGGTAATGGTTACGAACAAAGAAACGAAGAAAAAAGATAGACTAAAGAAAAACCTAGAAAAATAAAATAAAAATCTCACTAGAAAGGAATCTAGTGAGTAGACCTAATAAAATAAAAATTCAACCTAAACAATAACTATTCCCCGGCAGCGGCGCCAAAAACTTGATGCGTGGTTTTGCGACCTTACAACAGGTTTTACCTCTCGAGGGATCTCAAGAGGCTTGCAATCCCCACCAGGCAGTGTACCTGACCGATGTAGTATAGTGAAGTGGCAAGTACCGGGGGATTGATCGTTCTCTAGGGGAATAGTGTCGTTAGGATTGAAAAACTACTCTAATAGGTCTAAGGGTGAGGGAAGATTCTTTTTGTATTTTTTATATTTTATGAAAGCAAGTAAAATTTCGGGTTTGAAGGAGTGGGCGGAATTAGTTGCTAGTCAACTAACCCAAATAACTACAATTGCAAATAAAATAAAATAACTGAAAATGAAAAGGTTGTGGAACTTATATGGAGAGAAATGTGTTTACTTAGATTTCCTTACTCCCTAACTATCTTTTACCGGTTGATTAGTGTGTATTAATTGCGTGGATGACGGGTGTATTCCTTAATACCAATCGTGGGGTAGCGTACGTACTTCCCCAACTCTATAAGCTCCTACTTCACTCCTATGTCGAGCCGGCTAAGAAGCTTCTAACATGGGATCACTAGAATTCGCTCATGCATTAAATACAACCATAAAAACCTTAGTACGCATTGGTTCATGTTTCTTAAGACGTTCAAGCAAGTTACCGAATAGGAGGTTAGCCAGTTTTCTTAAGCTTAACATCGATAAACAATCATCCAATACAATTAATAACACACCAACAACCAATAATTAATAGTTAGGTTTCATTAGATCTAAGCAAACACAAGATAAATCTAGCCTAGCATGTTAATTAAAAGACAAGAACAAGATATAATCAAACAACACATAGACATATTGAATGATTAAGTGATTACTTATCTTCAATTAAACATGGGAGATCCAAGGGTATAAAACCCTTAAAAATGGCAGAAAATTCGTCTTAGGGTTTTTCCTCACAAAGTTGTACACTATGAATAAAAATTGCAAAACTATATATAGAGTTTAGGGTCTGACGGCGTCACGTTGTAGGAGGTGACGCCGTCACCTCGCCGCGGCTAGGGTTCCCGGATGGTCTTCCTGACGCCATCCCTCTTTAATCCTCCAAAATCCACTCTGGCGCGTCAAGGGTTGACGCCGTCATAATTGTGCTTGACGCCGTCTCTCTTTAACTTAAACCGTGACGACCTTGATCACCTTAAAGGGTGACGCCGTCAGATTTCCATTGTAAAACTCTCTGGCGCGTCACGTGTATTTTGTCATATCCACCTCTTTTGCCAAGCCGTGACGCCGTCAGGAGCAATCCTTGACGCCGTCACGTGTACTTTTCCAGCCAATTTTGAGACTTTGTCGTTTTCTTCACTTTTATGCTCCAAAAACGTCCAAAATGCTTCCTTTTCCAGATTTCTTCTCCAAAGTACCTAAAATGACAAAAGGAACGATTTAGGGCAATATTTGATCAAATAAATACGATTTAGGGCTTAAATGACCCCTTAAAAGCGGTACACTTTTCGCTTCATCAGGGTCCATGATACTTTGTCTTCAATGCCAGCAATCAACTAAGTGATTCTGACAGCATATGTATTGACCCGGTTTCTGCCTAAGTTGTAAGGAGGGCTATTTCTTTTCACCCTTTATCTTTACAATTCTTTTTCATTCTTCAACCCCTTCAGTGCTTACCGAGACTTCATAACTAACACCTTGTTGGGTTTATTCCAGTGTTAGCTCCATCTCAGTCGGCACTCTTCCCTTATACACATTTCTCCTTTTTAATCATACCTAAGGATTTCTACACTAACTAGTGGATTGTCCCTGGGTAGATCCCTCCGGCTCTGGCGGGATCGTGGGAACTTGAACCTAACCTAACCATCCTTATAACTCCATACGTTAATTAAAATGGCCGGTCTTTAGTATTCATCCACGATTGCCAAACCAAATCTTTGAAAAATCTCTCAAAGTGTTCATGATTCTGAAACACATTTTTGCAAACACTTGAGAGTTTTATATTTTTCAAATGCTCCCCCTCAACATGTGCTCGAGTGATAATTTTATAAATTTGCACATGTTAGGTAGAGCTCGCACTTTTTGAATTGATCCACTTTCAGAGAACATGACCGATTCGAGACACGCTTACATCACTAGTTAGACTAGCTTGAAATTATTACCCGGCCTGGTCAAGTCCACAGAAAGTTTCTCGAAATGGTACACTCTACTCAGATACATCTTTTTCGAGACACGCTTACATCACTGGTTAGACCAGCTTGAAATTATTACCCGGCCAAGACGTATCCTTTCGATTGATGACAGTTCAAGTTTCGTCAATTCATTGGTTAATTCTGAGTCACGGTCACATGAGATGCCAAATCCTTTGCTCCCCCTCAATAAGTGCATTGACGTACAACTGAGCACTTATGGGAGAGTTTACTTCCTCATCCAAAACATTTTGCTCCCCCTCAATATGTGCCTTGATATACAAAATGGTTTAGCACATACGGGAGAGCTTACATTAACTACCAAATCATCACATTTTATCAGAATTTCATATTTAAATCACATTCTCTCCCCCGATCAAAAATTTCAAACCATTTGAGATTTGTGATCCCAATTGATTTAAATACGTTTAGAAAATTTGGGAGAAAATGTGGTCAGGTTTAAATGTATTCTGATTTAGGAGCATACTATGCTCCCCCTTATACCACGAGAGAGTGTCACTGCTGATGTTGCACAAATTAGGCAAGGTGTCAGAAATTTGAACAAGTACTCTCCCCCTTAATTAATGACCCGTTTTCTATTAAAAGAGCTGTAGTCATTCAATTAAGTGACGAGTATTTGTGAAAATTTTACTTCAATTTACCACCTTGTGTAACATCAAGACTCTCTTGAAGAATCAAACAAGATAAAGAGTCTGATGAAAAGAAGACTTCTCTTCTTATATACGAAGTGATGCACTGAAACGTACATCAGGTCGGGGAAACATGGATATAAAGTAATCCATGCCCAGGTGAACATCACCCGGTTGGAGGAACAACTGTCTTTTTGGCGACATGCTTTCCCCATTGTACAGCGCGGGTTGCAGTATGAAGTAACTGCAAGCCATTAAGACATGTTTTAACTGATTAGTATAACTTCTGCTCGAGCTTCATTTAAAGATCCGTGTCATTGTTGAATGACATTTCTAGATCCGTAAATGTTATCGATAAACAGAAGACATGCCTAGGTAGGACTATTTTTGGTATTTTCTGATTTTTTGATTTTTATGGTTTTTATAGGTTTTATATTTTTGTATTTTCTTTTTGATTTAAGATATATACAACTATGTACCAGGATATAAGAAGACAATCCTTTACTCCTCCTTTTCTTCCTGAAGACACGTGAGGGTTTCAGGTGTCATGCTCTTCATGCCAAGGCGTGGGAGAATAAACTGAAACCTTTCTCTTGGGAGGGCCTTGGTGAAGATGTCAGCTAATTGAAACTCTGTCCTCACGAAGTATAGTTCCACAATTCCTTTTTCCACCTGTTCCCTGATGAAGTGATGCCTGATGTCGATGTGTTTTGACCTGGAGTGCTGAACATTGTTACAACAAAGAGCAATGGCGCTTTTGTTGTCACAATATAGGGGAATTTTGTTGTATGAGAATCCATAGTCTGAAAGTTGTGATCGCATCCAAAGGATTTGTGCACAGCAAGCAGACATGGCAATGTACTCAGCTTCAGT
Organism: Artemisia tridentata subsp. tridentata; assembly: GCA_021014915.2. Lineage (NCBI taxonomy): Eukaryota > Viridiplantae > Streptophyta > Magnoliopsida > Asterales > Asteraceae > Artemisia > Artemisia tridentata. The sequence continues at coordinate 54,945,718 of CP139503.1, forward strand.
AGATGATATGGAAGTACTCATCTGCTTCTTAGAAGACCAACTAACCAACTTTTCCCCTAAAAACTGAGCTCCTCCTGAAGTACTGCGACGAGTGTCTTGACATCCCGCATGATCAGCATCCGCATAAGCAGTTAACTCCATTGCTGTGTCCTTAGGATACCAGAGACCCATATGAACTATGCATTGAAGATATCGGAAGATCCTTTTCACTGCTTCAACATGCTTCTTGGTTGGTCTGGATTGATATCGAGCACACATACACACAGCAAACAGAAGATCTGGTCTGCTAGCCGTGATGTACATCAAAGATCCAATCATGCTACGATACTTTGTTATATCCAATGGAATCCCTGAAGGATCTTCATCCAGCTTTGTTCTATCAACCATGGGAGTGTGGTTTAGTCAAACAATTTATATCCTCAAAAGAGAATTGCAACGGAAATATGCAAGACCCGAGGTTCGTTTTCCCGTGAAGGTGTGAATGGAATTTCGTGTTTTCGGAACGTGAAACGTGTTGTGAATGGATATGAAAGTGAGAGATTTTGATTTTTTCTACACTACGAATGATGGAATATCAAATAAAAACGACTAATAAAGCTACGAGTACAAATAATCTAAGCATACGAAATCTAAAACGAAAATTTAAATTAAAAACGTACGTTACGAATTTTAAAAAACGTAAATAAAAGTGATTTTCTAAATTCTAAGTCCTAAAAATATAAAATAATTTTTCTTAAATTCTAAATATAAAAAGAAAATTTTGGAAAAAAGAAAAATATTTTTTTTGACTTTTTAATAATTTTTTATAATTTAAAAACTATTTAAAAGAAAATAATTGATTAAAAATACTAAATGGAAAAAGAAAATTCTGAAATTTTTTTTCTAAAATACTTAATACTATTGGAAAGTTGAGAAAAATGTAAAAAACGAAAAAGCTTTTGGAAACAAGCTAAAAAAAAAGCTAAACGATTCAATTAAGCTTATAAAGGAAAAGAGAACAAAAGGGTTTTAAATTAAATAGTGTAAGGTTTAACTAAAAAAAGAGAAGTTAGTGCAGTGGTTGGGTTACTTGCTTGTGAGTCTGCTGGCCTGGGTTCGAATCCCAGGCATGGCAGTTTTGCTATATATATATTATTTTTTTTTAGTTTTCTTGATTTTCTTTTTTTTTTAAAAACTCAAAGCAACAAGAGTACTTTAAACTGATGACCCCTTTTTTTTCATTCAAAATAAACAGATAAGCTATAGCTTTTCTGAAAACAGATAAGCTAAAAACAAGATTTAAACCAAGAGAACTCAAAACAGAAATTAAAAATCCAAATCCTACTTAAACTAACAATAAGGCAGGCAAGATCAGAAGCTACACTAAAGCAGTTACTAAGCTACACTAAATCTTACTTAAACCAAACTTAAACTAAACTAACCTAACCTACCCTAACAAACCATATCAGAGTTCCACTAAGCAGAAAAAAAAAAAAAAAAAAAAAAAAAAAAAAAAAAAAAAAAAAAACAAGATAAGCAAAAAAAAAATATTTTTTTCTTTTTTTTTTTTCTTCAAGCTTAAACTAAGAACAAATATACTAACTTATCAACATAAGCAGTAACAAGAATGAAATAAGCGGAATCGAAGCAGTAAATAAGCTAAACAATAAAACTTAAATTATATTAAAATAAAGAGTAAAATTACAACCGAAATAAAATTACAAATTACCTTAAACTACTAGCTAAAATAAACCTAGAAAAGAAAGAAAAAACTTGGCTGCTACTCGACTATTTATACTAAAATATATCAAAACCCTAATTCGAGTGTGTCTGTTGTGTGAGAGTGTTTCTCTCTGTGCGGTTGTGCTTCTTTGTCGACCCTTGGATCAAAACGTGCTCACCACATCTTCGAATCTTGGCCGTTGATTTTCCTTTGTAGCCTCGGATCGCTGAGGTGGAGGGGAGGGGACCAAGAGCAAACCCACGTAAAGGGTTTGGCTGGTAGTGGTGAGGTGGTGAGAGGTGGGATTAGCAGAGGGTTTGGTTTAATTAGGCGGTGATTTAGGGAAGAAGAAGAAGAAGAAGTGAGTTGGTTTTAGGGATTTTGACCGGAGTTGATTTGGGGGTTTGACCGAGTGTTTAGTTATAGTAAGGTGGGTCGGGTTTGGTTAAGATGTGGGCCGGTTTTAAGTGTTTAAGTAGTGGGCTGGTGGGGATTGGGTTCGTTTGGGTTAGGATTGTGGGTTGGGAGGTTAAAGGTTAATGTTTGATCCGGTTGTATAGTATTTTAATAGGTTTAGGATAAATACAATTTAAATGTTTTAGGATAAAAGGGATTAAAGGTGTAAATCATGTAAAGTTCAGGGACCAAATCTGCCACATCATCAAAGTTAATCCAGGGACCATTTGTGCCAATATTAAATAATCCAAGGGCCATTCTTCAAAAAATATTATCTTTGACGAATTTTCCCCGGCTTCGGCTCTATAAATCTCTTTTCCACGTCTCGCGCTCATTTTCTCGGATTTTGCTTGATTTTGTCCCTTTTTCATGATATCCGTACCTGCATAGAAACAAACACAAAAACACAATATCTTTGGCATTTATGGTTAGTTTTTGGTCTATTTGGGTCCGGTTTTGGTCAAATAAAGGTATGTGTTTAAGCACATACCAAAATTCCCCCAGACTAAGATATTGACGTGTCCTCACGTAATGTTATATAAACACGTTTTTGAAACCAAAAATTTCCAATCTCTTTTTACTAACCTTGAGAAGTAGCAAAATTTTCAAAAGAGATTAAGAAATCTTAAGTTCTAAAAACTCCCCGATTTTCCTTTTATTCTATTTTTGTATTTTTCTCATTTTCATGTGACGGCTTTGTCAACAATCATTATCTAACGATAACTTTTAGGGTCTTCGAGTAGGAAACACGACTCGTAAAGAAGTGACCATACGGATAAAATTCGTCGTTCCTGATTTTTCACGAGTCCCCATACTAAGCGTAAAAACGAAATCATTGTCTATTTATAAGTTAGATGCCAACACTACCCATGAAAGTTACTTGTGTAATTACCTCTTGCTCCCCTTTTTCCTAATTTCCTCTATTTATTTTATTTTTGTTAGAAATGAATTTCTTCATATTCTCGTTTTGATAAGTTTTAGTGCCGATAAAGATGCTAAGTTAAGACGCTAAGTAGTTTTCAATCTTCTATTGAGAACCGTTGCTTTGAAAATGAGGTCCACATCAAGGCTTTTATTTATATTTTTGACTTTTTCTATTTTTCTTTCATCACATTTTTTTTTTCACTTGCGTACCCTAAACGACGGACCTTCACGGTTTAATTCCAAGACCTTACACTTTTCGGCATAAAGGATCCAAGGGCCGTTACAACGGAGAGTTCCAAGACTCTAGACATTCCTGAAATGAGGATCCAAGGTGGTTAGACCAAGACCTCACACATTCCTGAACTAGAGGTCCAAGGGCCGGTGCAAGAGGGTAGCCAAGACCTAAACGCCTTCCGGAAATAAGGATCCAAGGCCGGATCTCGAATCCGTAGCTTAGAGCACTTAAGTTATTATTATTAAACTTATTTATTAAGGAACCTTGATGTGTACCCAATTTTCAAAACAAGAATTCTTTTAAGAAGACTAAGAACTAATCATCGGCAAAACCTAACATCTTTAATTATTCTTACAGTTATATATTGTGAAACAATTTTGCGGGAGCAAAAGGCCACAAGTAACTTTGATGAGCTCTAAAGAGAACCAACTACTCCACGTTTAGCAATCTAACTTCTAAATAAACTCTATCATTTCTCGTTCTTCGCAAATTTAAAATCTTAAATAATAAGATCCGCGAATGCTTAGCCTTATAATCAAGCCATGCATATATAAAGTCGATATGGGAACTTGCAAACTCTTAAAAAGAATTCGCATTTTATAGCTCCTTGTGTAAAAGACTAGCACAAGCTTATAGATTATAAATGGTTAAGGGGACAAGCTAGGGCTCAACACGCCCGGTCAAGTCAGAATTTTATTCCTACTCTCACCAGCGGAAAGTCAACAAAAATGTCAAAATTTATTATATTTTTGCAAAAAATTTTAAATTTTTCTCATTTTTTTGGATTTTTTCAAATTTTGAGGAAAAAACGGGGTTGCGAGAGAAAACGGCAAAAATGCAAGGCAAAAATCAAATCGAAAGATTACCCCCCCCCCCAAGACTAAAACGAGACATTGTCCTCAATGTCTTAAAGGTAAGGGTTCTCTTCCATAAATCTAAGGCCGTTTATTAATTATGCCAAAGATAAACGTAAAATGATAAGATTAAGGATATCGGATGAGCAACGAATGATGAAACTCGAGTGGAGAGAAGGCAGAACCATGAGCACGAGAGTCTTCAATCATCGGGCAATCCTGAACACAGCACAGAAAACCACGAAACACAACAAATGGAAGAGGAAACCCCTCCTCACGTCACTTTATTAGAAAATAGATGGATAAGCATGGGGTGCCTCCCACGAAGCGCTTGTTTAGTATCGAGTCGGAAAGCTTAGACTCGCCCCGAATTTAATTGTCCTTGGGGGAGCATGTGGAAAAAGAAATCTCCATCGGACTTTCGTTCAAGATGTTTGGGTAAACATTGAATCATACGAAAGTTCCACTCCGATGAGATACCCGCGGTATTTTTAGAAAGAAGAACCAGAAATGGTAATACCGGGGTCAAAGATGGTATCCTCACTCCCGAAGGAGTGAAGGATGGGAGAAGCCACAACATATGTGATGAAGAGCATAAAGATTTGGATAATTATCATGAAATACTCTTCATCATCAGCAGAAGTTTTGTCAAGAATCTCGGGCGGGAGGGTCGGGATGAAATCTTCATGAGAAGGTACACCTCCCCCCAGACTAGTATCTTCCTCCAGATCAAAATAGAAATGATCGTATTCCGGAGGAGATAATAAAAGAGAGAGTTCATCGGAGAACTCCTCGTGATAGAGATCATTCAATTCGAAGAGAAATGAATCATATTCGGGAGGAGAGATATGAGCATGAGAAGTGGTACTGCCACTACTCATCTCCTCCAAATGATCAATATCAAAGTAGAAGGCTTCAAAAGCCGGGATAGAGAAATCAGAATGAGAAGTGGGATTGCCACTACTCTCATCATCAAATATGAAACTCTCATATTCGGGAAAAGCATCCTTGAGCTCGAGCTCCGGAGGATTTGACGGAGTGGGATTGCCACTCGGAGAATTATCCGAGAAAAAGTCATTATCCTTGACGGGGATAGGAAACGAGGAGGGAGAATTGAGCACATAACCAGAAGATGGAGTTGGATTGTCATTCAATGATTCAATCTTAGAAATTAGAAGATTGATATTCAACAATCTTTCACGAAGTATATCATCCTTGATCGTCAGAAGAATATCAGTGTCAATCTCTCCATCATCTGGGTCAGAATCTATCACGAGCTCAATATGGGGAGGTAATGCCTCAACATAATCAATGTCTCCATAAGAATCGTCATCACTTGTGGTACAATCATCGGAGGAAGTCTCAAAAGTATCAAGAGGAGGCAAATCACATATTTTGTCGGAAATACCCTCGGACTCACTTTGGATTAGGACAAGGTCCTTAACACTAGACTTTATTACTTCGTCCGATTCCGTTTCCGGAATAGTGCTAGAATGCTCGTCCCCCATAATGAGAGAGTCCTCGGAGTCCATAGACGGAAGGATGGATGTGATTCCAATAGACTGAGGGAGTTGAGAAATAATATTACTCAAAGGAATAGTACTCTCCTCGTCGTCGTCATCTTCGTCATCGAGCATGCAAGCCTTATTAAACAAGAAACGGTTATGTGCTGCACGTTCAATGGCGAGTAAATCTTCCATAGATTCACCATGACGATCCTCTTGGGTCTGTTTAGCAGCCCAAGCATTAAATGCATTCCTCACATTATGAAGTTTTTGGAATACATCTTCGAAAGCAGAATCCAGAAGATTATTCCTAATATTATGAATTTCTTGGAATGATTTATGAGGAAATGGCTGAGGCTGAGTTTGAATCGTTTCATACTGTGGAGGTTGGTCATGATAAGAATAGTCATAATTATCACAAGGGACATGCTCATAGACAAGCGGGTTCCTCGTTTGACAATCAGAGCTATAGTGAGAACCTCCACAGTACTCACAACAATATGATTGTTGTGACTGATTTGGTGAATTATATGGATAGTGGTCATAACCGAAGTTTTGATTACATGGAACTTGCTCATAGACAAACATGTTCCCTGTTTGACAATAAAAACCCGGGTGTGGACCTCCACAATATTCACAAGAATATGTCTCCATCTGGTGTTGTGGGGGTTGGTTGAAAAAGTCGGTTGTTTCATGGTAAGAATAAGGATTTTGGTCATAGACAAACCCGTTTCCCGATTCCACCATGCTACAACCGGGACAATTCCCGCCATTTGGAGGACCTCCACACCATTGACAACCATAATGGTAAGATGAAGACATAGAGAAGAAGAATTAAACGAATAGAGGGTAAGAAATAAAGAATCAAACGGATAAGAGGAATAAGAAGAATATTTTTGGGTTTTTAAAATTTTGAAACATTTTAAAAGATAAAGGTAAATAATTTTTGAAAAGAAAATCTTTTTGGGTTTTTCAAGGAAAAATTAAAATTAACTTCTTTTTGGTGATCGTTGATCAACTGTACTCGTTTCTTTCTAAACTACGCGCAGCGTGGCGTAAGAGAAGAATGGATCTCTTTTCGGCTTGCAATTTAATGTCAAAGCCTAACTAGAACCCCGTAATTAGGTTGTAGCAAAGAAATAATCCGAGTAACGTTTAATTTCACGATCTCTTTTGTTGTTTAATTAGGAATGGTTTACAACACTTTTCAGAAAAAGTGACGTTATATTATTTTTGTATTTTTGAAAACACTTTAGGAAAAGTGTTTTATATTTATTTTCTTTTTGTATTTTTTTTTTCTTTTTATAAAAGCAAATAACTTCCGAGGGAAGGATCTTCAAAACACGAATCGAGAAACAAATTCACGAATTCACTTCAACCTTCCCCGGCAGCGGCGCCAAAAATTGGTTTAGTCAAACAATTTATATCCTCAAAAGAGAATTGCAACGGAAATATGCAAGACCCGAGGTTCGTTTTCCCGTGAAGGTGTGAATGGAATTTCGTGTTTTCGGAACGTGAAACGTATTGTGAATGGATATGAAAGTGAGAGATTTTGATTTTTTCTACACTACGAATGATGGAATATCAAATAAAAACGACTAATAAAGCTACGAGTACAAATAATCTAAGCATACGAAATCTAAAACGAAAATTTAAATTAAAAACGTACGTTACGAATTTTAAACAACGTAAATAAAAGTGATTTTCTAAATTCTAAGTCCTAAAAATATAAAATAATTTATCTTAAATTCTAAATATAAAAAGAAAATTTTGGAAAAAAGAAAAATATTTTTTTTGACTTTTTAATAATTTTTTATAATTTAAAAACTATTTAAAAGAAAATAATTGATTAAAAATACTAAATGGAAAAAGAAAATTCTGAAATTTTTTTTCTAAAATACTTAATACTATAGGAAAGTTGAGAAAAATGTAAAAAACGAAAAAGCTTTTGGAAACAAGCTGAAAAATAAGCTAAACGATTCAATTAAGCTTATAAAGGAAAAGAGAACAAAAGGGTTTTAAATTAAATAGTGTAAGGTTTAACTAAAAATAGAGAAGTTAGTGCAGTGGTTGGGTTACTTGCTTGTGAGTCTGCTGGCCTGGGTTCAAATCCCAGGCATGGCAGTTTTGCTATATATATATATATATATATATTTTTTTTTTAGTTTTCTTGATTTTCTTTTTTTTAAAAAAAACTCAAAGCAGCAAGAATACTTTAAACTGATGACCCCTTTTTTTTCATTCAAAATAAACAGATAAGCTATAGCTTTTCTGAAAACAGATAAGCTAAAAACAAGATTTAAACCAAGAGAACTCAAAACAGAAATTAAAAATCCAAATCCTACTTAAACTAACAATAAGGCAGGCAAGATCAGAAGCTACACTAAAGCAGTTACTAAGCTACACTAAATCTTACTTAAACCAAACTTAAACTAAACTAACCTAACCTACCTTAACAAACCATATCAGAGTTCCACTAAGCAGAAAAAAAAAAACAAGATAAGCAAAAAAAAATATTTTTTTCTTTTTTTTTTTTCTTCAAGCTTAAACTAAGAACAAATATACTAACTTATCAACATAAGCAGTAACAAGAATGAAATAAGCGAAATCGAAGCAGTAAATAAGCTAAACAATAAAACTTGACTTATATTAAAATAAAGAGTAAAATTACAACCGAAATAAAATTACAAATTACCTTAAACTACTAGCTAAAATAAACCTAGAAAAGAAAGAAAAAACTTGGCTGCTACTCGACTATTTATACTAAAATATATCAAAACCCTAATTCGAGTGTGTTTGTTGTGTGAGAGTGTTTCTCTGTGCGGTTGTGCTTCTTTGTCGACCCTTGGATCAAAACGTGCTCACCACATCTTCGAATCTTGGCCGTTGATTTTCCTTTGTAGCCTCGGATCGCTGAGGTGGAGGGGAGGGGACCAAGAGCAAACCCACGTGAAGGGTTTGGCTGGTAGTGGTGAGGTGGTGAGAGGTGGGATTAGCAGAGGGTTTGGTTTAATAGGGCGGTGATTTAGGGAAGAAGAAGAAGAAGTGAGTTGGTTTTAGGGATTTTGACCGGAGTTGATTTGGGGGTTTGACCGAGTGTTTAGTTATAGTAAGGTGGGTCGGGTTTGGTTAAGATGTGGGCCGGTTTTAAGTGTTTAAGTAGTGGGCTGGTGGGGATTGGGTTCGTTTGGGTTAGGATTGTGGGTTGGGAGGTTAAAGGTTAATGTTTGATCCGGTTGTATAGTATTTTAATAGGTTTAGGATAAATACAATTTAAATGTTTTAGGATAAAAGGGATTAAAGGTGTAAATCATGTAAAGTTCAGGGACCAAATCTGCCACATCATCAAAGTTAATCCAGGGACCATTTGTGCCAATATTAAATAATCCAAGGGCCATTCTTCAAAAATATTATCTTTGACGAATTTTCCCCGGCTTCGGCTCTATAAATCTCTTTTCCACGTCTCGTGCTCATTTTCTCGGATTTTGCTTGATTTTGTCCCTTTTTCATGATATTCGTACCTGCATAGAAACAAACACAAAAACATAATATCTTTGGCATTTATGGTTAGTTTTTGGTCTATTTGGGTCCGGTTTTGGTCAAATAAAGGTATGTGTTTAAGCACATACCAGAGTGTCAACAGGTTCACTTGAATAGAATCCAAACTTTTTCAAGATCTCGTTGGCGTATTTGGATTGATTAATGAATATGCCTCCGGGACTTTGAGAAACTTGTAATCCTAAGAAGAATGACATTTGTCCCATCATGGACATTTGGAACTTGGAATTCATCTCCTTTGAAAAACTATCACATTCACTAAGATCTGTTGACGCAAAGATGATATCATCTACATAAATCTGAACTAACAGTAGATGGTTTCTTGACTTCCTGGTGAATAGTGTGGGATCAACAACACCCTTGGAGAATCCGTTCACTAGGAGGAACTTAGACAATGTATCGTACCATGCCCTTGGCGCCTGTTTTAACCCATAAAGAGCCTTCTTCAAGCGGTAAACATGAGTAGGATGTTCAGCATCCACGAATCCTTCGGGTTGACTCACATAAACTTCTTCCTTTAAGTCACCATTCAAGAATGCCGTTTTGACATCCATCTGGTAGACTATCATATTACGACTAGCAGCATTTGCCAGGAAGATTCTTATAGCCTCAATTCTAGCAACCGGAGCAAACAATTCTTCAAAATCAATGCCCTCTTCTTGTCTGAATCCTTTAGCAACTAGCCGTGCCTTGTTCTTTAACACATCACCATACTCATCAAGCTTCACTTTGAAGATCCACTTTAAAGCAATGATCATTGCAAGCTTTGGAGGAGGCACTAATTCCCATACTTCAAGTCGATCAAATTCATGGATTTCATCCTGCATAGCCTGGAACCAGCAATCTTTAGTCATTGCTTCTTTGGCATCTTTTGGTTCGACTTTGGACAGTACAGAATTGAAAAAGCACCATAGTGCATCAGTGGCTAGTTGATTACGTGTGGGTACTGGACGTGAGGGATTGCCTATGATGTTGTCGATTGGATGATCACTGGTCCATTTTCTGAGATGGTCGTGAGGTTGAGGGTTTTGAACAGATGTAGCAGTGCTATGTTCTTCAAGTGAGGATGTATCTGATGGATGTTCAGGAGCAAATATGTTTTCAAAAGGAACCTCATCAACAGGAGCAAAAGGGTTAACTTCCAAAGAATGGTTATCTGAAGATTCTTGTATTACTGGAGAAGATTGAGTGTTTGATGACGAAGGCGATTGACTGGCAGCTGGAGCATTGAGACTGACTGATACTGAAGCTGTTGGGCCTTCTGAAACTTGTGGGGCTTGAACCTCAGCCATAGGAAGAACAGCAGGTTCACTTAGGATGGTTCCATTCGTTGGCTCAAAGTATTCATCAAACATAGGATCAAATAACTTCTTCAACTCCTCACATGTAGGTGACACATAAGAATCTGCAGGCGTGGAATTCTGTACAAGACCTGAACTAATGGGTCCAGGTGTCAAAAGTTTAAGATCGGGTCCAGAACTAATTTGTCCTGAAGCAGGTTGCTCACTCAGCTCATCGAACGTAACATGAATGGTTTCCATGATTTTACGGGTTCTCTTATTGTAGATTCTATACCCTTTACTGTCTGGTGCGTATCCAACAAAAATACCTACATCTGCTTTAGCTCTTAACTTTCCCAAGTCTTGACTATCGTTAGTCGGATAACAAAGTGCGCCAAACACACGGAGAAAGGAAAGATCTGGTTTCTTGTTATGAATTAACTCGTAGGGAGTCTTTTCATGAACAGGATGAATTAGAGATCGGTTTTGGGTGAAACATGCTGTTGCAATAGCCTCTGCCCAGAGAAACATCGGTGCCTTTGAAAATATAAGCATGGTTCTTGCAGCTTCCACCAGAGTACGGTTCCTTCGTTCGACAACACCGTTCTGTTGAGGAGTGCGAGGGATACTTTTCTGATGCGTGATGCCAATACTTTCATAGAAATTACGGAGTTGTTGGTTAACAAACTCAGTACCATTATCAGTGCGGATGATTCTGACAGTTTTATCGAGCCTTACTTGCAGCTGTTTTATCAGTTTAATGATAACCTCTGGAGTTTCGTCCTTGGTTCTCAAAAACTTTACCCATGTGAACCGAGAATAATCATCTACAATCACCAGAACATACTTTTTACCATTTATGGTTTGTATTCTCATTGGACCGCACAAGTCCATGTGAAGGGTATGAAGAACTTCCAAGTTGGTGTTAATGGTTTTGGACTTGTGGGTTTGTTTCTTGCTTTTGCCCAGTTGACATGCAGAGCAGAGATGATCTTTCTCATATTTTAGTCCGGGCATCCCTCTAACAAGATCTTTGCGGGAAAGATTATTTATGGTACCGAAGTTCAAGTGGTTCAAACGACGATGCCACAGCCATGATTTTGTTTTAGAGGCTTTAGAAAGCAAGCATATGGGAGAGGACTTCAACATTTCTTCAATCGATATAGTGTATAGATTGGTGCCCCGACTGCCCTTGAGGAGATCTATACCATCCAATTCTCTGACGAAACATGTATGTTTTCTGAAAGCCACTTCCAGATCTGAATCACAAAATTGACCCACAGAAAACAGATTGTGCCCTAATCCTTCCACATAATATACCCTTGAGATTACACTGTCACCAAACACATAATCTCCATAACCCATAATAACACCAAAGTGGTCGTTCCCGAATCTAACTGTCCCAATAAACTTTTTCACGAAGTTCTTGAGCCGCGAGCGATCCCCAGTCATATGTTTTGAGCAGCCTGAGTCCAAATACCACAGGACGATTTGTACGACCTGCATTTGAAACCAGACAACAATGGATAACTGAAAAATGTGGATCCCCAAGTGCAATTGGGGTCCGTTTGGTTAGCACACACATATTCTGGAACCACAGATTTCGCAGATGCTACTGTCTTTACTGAGGAGACAGTACTAGAGGCAGGACAAGACCTAGATGGAAGGCATTGTGACACTAAAGGCAGGATTCTACCAGTTGGTCTCCATTCTTTAATCTCCACAATTTTATGCTTATTCGTTTTAGGTAATGAGCACTGTTTTCCTAAATTGAATTTCCTTCCAGTGGGTCTCCATTCCTTAACTTTCACAATTTTATGCTTATTCATTTTAGGTAATGTGCACTGTTTTCCTAAATTGAATTTCCTTCCAGTGGGTCTCCATTGATAGCCTACGCTAGCAAATGTTTTTCCTGTTGCTTTCCAAACTTTCTTGCATGCTTCAGTTATCCTAACATTCTTAACATGGGGTGAAGCAGAAGACATCAAGAAAGACACAACACACTCATCATGATTAGTAGAAATTAAACAACTGTCGCATGTTTTACAGATAGCATTAGAATTCGAATTAATTACAGTACTTTTGATACTAGAATCAACACGATTCATCCTACTCATTGCAAACTTATTGTTCCTAGGTTGGGCTTCTACTTTCTTCAAGTGATCATTCTTAGCTGGCGTAGTCCTATCCTTTCTTGCATTTCCTCTAGACCTTGACCCGCTAGCTTGGGTGTCACTTTTTACTCCTGTAGAAGCATCGAAGGGAACATTAGTTTGTTTTTCTGTCACATGCCTTCCTGATAATGATGTGTTGGGTTCTGATGTTTTAAGTGGTAGATCAAATGCTACATGCTTGTTCTTAACAGTGGATGATGATGCAACAAGTCAATCTCTATGGCTGTTAAACTTAGGAACTGAGCCTATGGCATATTCTAAGTTTTCCTGAATCCTTTTCGTGAGATTACAAGCATAAACAACAGTCCTATCAAGTGGCTTATCAGTTCTATCCTCTTCAACTACCTCACGAAGTGTGTCAAGGCCCTCTCTAAGATGATCGAGATATGTTTGATGGGCAAAGCTGTTATTTATAAGGTTAAATGGAATACGCCCAACATCAACATCATACTTTTTACTAGCAGCAGCCTTTGGTGCATCACAATTACAAGTGGTGCATGGCATTTTACCTTTCACCTGAGCCTTAAGATTCTCAATTTCATTTGTCAAAGAGGTTATTTGATCATTGTGATTGCTTCTTGTAACTTTTATAGAATCATATAACTCTTTGAAATGTTGTTTGACCTTAGAATTTTCTTCTCGATAACACTCATTTTCATGATGCAACTTATTTATGGTGTTTTGATATTGAAAATTCTGAGAATCTGAAGACGAAGGTTTATTGGTGCCATACACATCACACTTGTTGGATTTCAATTGGGCAATATGGGCCCTCAGCAGTCGAATCGTGTTCGTGTGAGCTTGAATTTTTTCATCTCGTTTGCTTAATTCAAAATAAGTATCAAATTCAGGAGCATCCAAGGATGTCTTGTCGTTTGATATTTTGTGTTTTTCGTTTAACTGTTGATGCTTCATTTGCAAATTTATATAATCAACTTCAAGTTTTGAAAAACGTTTAACCATATTATCATGGTCATCATTTTGAATTTTGTCAAGCAATTTTAAATTCTCCCCCTCAAGCTCAACAACACGATTCTGGGTGACATTTAACGCAATAGCATACTCATTAAATTGACAAGCAGACAATGCAGAATCAGTAGCGGTGTAAAATACATCTTGTGCAATACATTTAGCAATCAAGTTGTCATTAGTGATGAGTATGTTTTTTCTTTCAATCTCACGACTCTTAAGTTCTATTGCATATTCATTCATCTCATTTTCCATGTCTTTAAACACCACTTCCATTTCTTTTATTTCGGCTTTAAGGGCAGTTTGCAACCCTTCAAAATGTTCTTTAAGTAGTTTAAAGAATGGCATGACCTCAGTTAAGTAACACCTTTTTGCATGTTCAAAACACCTTTCCCCCTCTGTAATGCCGGTGGGTGTGATTCTCTTCTTACATGTTTTATCGAAATCAGCAAACAGTTGCCAAAGCACATATAAGCTAATAAAGGTTTTGCATTCAGTGGGAAGAGACAAAGGCACCAAATTCCTAGGTGTATTGGGAGGATACACCGTTATGGATGCAACTTTTCTAATGAGGGGGGGTGTTGGCCTTAAGTTTTTCTACCTTAAGTTTTTCATTATCTTGTTTCCAGAATATCTGTTCAGGTGTTAACTTCTTTTGAGGAGCAAACACAGTCAAACGATTTTCCTCACTATAGTCATGGGGTTTGATTATTATTCGTCTGGCTATGCACTCAGGATCCCTCATTTTCTCATTCATTCTTTCCCTTGTTCTCTCACTTATCTCATCCTCTTCATTTGTGTAGATATGCTCAGGCGGGTCATGAATAGGCATAAGCATCACATTACCATCATATAGGGCAGGTTGAGCTACTTTCATTCCCCTAAGGATGGTTGACTTGGGTTCACCTATCATGATCTTACTATGCTTATCACTCAACTTTCTGTGCTTAGGAATCATTTGAGCAGTTTGTATGGTTTGATCTTGTGTGTACAACTTATCCTCAAGCTTATTTTTTAAGGTTTTGAGCTTAGAGAAGTCATTTAAGAGTTCCTTTTCTTTTTCTTTGAATTCTAGCTTAAGTGTAGAAATACACTTTTGTACTTCCTGCTTCTGTTTGACAGACTGTTCTAGCTGACTTTTCAAAGAATTCAACTCTAGTTTTAATGTTTCTTCTCTTACTCTAGACTCTTTAATAAGTGTACTCATTTGACCTTCTAATTTCTGCTCACGTTCATTAAGCTCAAACTTAGCACGCTGTTCATACATAGCCACTTGTTCTTCATAAATGTTTAGTCTAGTGATCAAGTTATCATCAGGGACAGGCAATTTGATCTCATGGCATTCACATGCATTATCTATATTACACGCATTATCTAAGGCACATACATTACTTATAACACAGACATCATTATTGACAAAAGATTCACCATTTGGTACATCAGGCGAGTTGTTGTGATTCAAATACTGTTCATATGAAATAATATTGCTATTTTCCATGTCAACATTACTTGAGTCAGAAACATCTGCCTGATGTACTTCTTTGGGATTCTTTTGTCCCTCAACTATATTATATGTGTCATAAATTTTTAGTACCTCAGATATTACAGATGCATTAGAAGGACCAGCTTGACGAGGAGATGAGACCAGGGAAGACAAGTTAGCCATGAAGATTGTTTGAGCCCTAGGTTCATCATCTACATCAGAGTCAAATGCATCACAATCATCTGCCTTGAAGATGTTAGGATCGTTAAGTGCTAGATCCTGAACTGGTTGCTCATCCACATCTTCATCAAAAGTATTTCCCCCATCACCTGCCAAGAACAATAACTCTTCCTCATCCAATACAGCTCCATTCTCTTGAGCTTGCATTAACAGCATCTTGTCTTTGAAGTAATCTGAGTTCTGAGGACGTTTAGGTTGATTGCAGTTTCTAGCAATGTGTCCAAGCCCCCCACAGTTATAACACTTGATCTGTTTCCCTTGACCCTGATTAGCATTCCCTGCTCTATTCTGCACATAACCTCGACCCATGTTTCTTCCAGCTCTCCCTTGCACATTCTGAACCACAATTTTCCCATCCTCCACCATTGCTAGATTGCGTGGGTTGGATGAATTCCTTAACTGATTGTTGGTCTGAGGGAGTGATGCTTGAAACTGTTGAACCAGTAATGATACTTGATTGGTGAGGTTGTCAATCATTTTGTCGGTCTGAGAGTAGCCTGAGTCAAGTTGAGAACTCATAGCAGGTACTGGTGAGTGAAGTTGATGATAGCTTGGGTTGGATGATGATTGGGTCGTTGGTAGAACATTTGTCATGAACGCCAGTGGATCATTTGTACTTGAAGGATTTAGCTTTTCTCTCAGCACCCGATCGTAGACAGCATGCTTCTCATGTTGTTGCAGATAGGCATACAGCTGTTCATAGTTGGTATCCCTTAAACCTTTGTTGAGTTTGACAGCAGTAACAAATCTGTCCCATTCAGGAGTCATATTGTTCACAAACTTTGAGTTTAGTTGGATATTGGGCATAGTCATTCTGATCATCCTCATATCATTCACCAACTTATGAAATCTTACATAGTAGTCTGTGATATTCTCTCTTGGGTTCATTTTGAAATGCTCGAACTCATCATACAGCTGTGACTCACGATCTTCCTTTGTGAGTTCTGACCCTGCCAACAACATTTTAACGTTGTCCCACACAGCTTTGGCTTCAGTGTTGAAATTGATGAGCTTGTATACATCCTTTGGTAGACCTTGAATGACAATGTTTGAAGCTCTAATGTCAGCATCATAACTCTTCTTTTCTTCTTCATTAAGATCATTGTAGTTTCTAGGTCTGTCGATGCCCCAAGTTACAGTCCCATCTTCACCAGTTGTAACAACGTCTCTGGTGGTACCCATTTGATAAGGTCCTTCGTCAATTGACTCAAGAATGTTAACTCCATTATCTTTTCCCAAGCAGTAAAGTCTTATCCGTTGTGCCCAAGACTCATAATCCGTCCTATCTAGCATAGGTGGACGAGTGTCAGATCCTGCTGCTTGAATATCTTCTGATGATGTGCTTGATGTGGTAGCCATAGTAACTACGGGATTTTACAGATCTTGTGATTTAACTGAGAAATCGAATCTTTCGCGGGAATTTCTAAAATCACCAAGACACAAACCGCATACACGCCTGAGAGACAAACCGCGTTGACAAACAGCACAGACAAACAGTCTAGACAAACCGCATACACACCGCAGAGACAAACCGCGTAGACACAAACCGCATACACGCTGCAGAGACAAACCGCGTAGACACAAACCGCATACACTCCTCAGAGACAAACCGCGTAGACACAAACCGAATGCACTCCTCAGAGACAAACCGCGTAGACACAAACCGAGTGCACTCCTCAGAGACAAACCACGTAGACACAAACCGAATACACGCTACAGAGACAAATCGCGTAGACACAAACCGCATACACGCCTCAGAGACAAACCGCGTAGACACAAACTGCCAAACACGTCGCTTTCAATGCTTTTTGTCCTTTTGCCTAAACTAGTAATAAGACAAACCGCGTCTTCGAAATGACACAAACCGCGTCCAAGAACTTGTCCAAAGCACACAAACCGCAGCGAAGAACACTTGAATAAACACCCACGAATCACCCAAAATCACCACACAAGTCTTAAATCTGTGAATTCAAGCACCAAATACTACTCTTATACTGTTCCTAAGCTAGAAAGTACAAGGTATAACAACTTCTAATCACTAAACAAGGCACAAAATGAAATTATAGTTACTTTTCTATTCGAACTAAATAACCCCAAAAACTAAGTAAATCCGTGAATACCAACTCTCATGGACCTAACCATGGCTCTTGATACCAATTGTAGGGTATTCACAATGCAAGAAACACTTGTTTGAGGCCTAGATATGGATCGAATAGAAAGAAACTAGAGAGAGAGAGATGGGAACTTCTAGTGAGAGAAACACTATGTGTATTAGCTTGAAAATAATGAGAGTTCCAACCCTTCCCTTGTAAGGGAAGGGGTATTTATACTTACTACATAATATGCCCCTAGCGGGCTGTGGAGTGAGCTGACAGAGGGTAAAGACCCGACCCACTCCACAATACTAATTAATAACTAATCTACTAATAATATTACTGATAATCCTATGAGCTATGATATGCTAAGAAGTACTCGGGGTGACCGAGTCTTCAGCTGAATATTCATATTCCTAACATACACAAGGTATTAGAAACTTTCCAGGATCTCCAAGCTTCTCCGGAAGCTTTTTCAAGATAACTGCTGAGCAGTTCTCATTTAATGGAGTTTTAGCCATTTCAATCAGTTTTTCCTTGTTGCTTAACAAGTGTTTGATTGTTGATGCAAACTTGGGCATCAGAATGATAGCATCCGCAAAACTTATGTCAAAATGTAATTCTTTAAAGATTTGAAAGAATTTGTCCATTTGTTGACTAGCCTTCTCACGGAGCTTTTGCTCATTTAAGCGCGATGGGTAAGGAATATAAGGTTTGGATTTAGGGGCAATGACTTCAGGAGTCTCAACAGATTCAAAGACAACTCCTGGTTTGGATTTCTTTTTAGGGACAACCGGAGGATGGACTTGTGCTGTACTTTGTGGGTTTGGAATTTGCACTTTGTCCGTGGTATCCTCCTTTATCTTTTTCCATTTCAAACAACGGAGGAGGAATAGGACCAGAGGGTCCCTCATAAGCCGCACCACTCCGAGTGGTGATAGCTTTGACGAAAGTGGTATCTTCATCATCATCACTGTCATCCAGTACACTGACAGGAGCAGCATTGAGCATATTGGAATAAGCTCTAGCTGTCCTTTGCTCACTAAGTTTGCTTGACAAACTTGTAACCGTAAATCGTGATAGAGTAGGATCTATTCTTGACGGTTGTGGAGCAATGGTGGGTGTAGAATTTTGGACAACCATAGGTTGGACGTATTTAGCACTTCCATTGTTAGAGGGAATTACCTGGTCCTTTGTCACCTTGAGTCCAACATGAGCTTTACCACTACGTGTAGTGACAGCTTTGAGTTCACCCCTTGGGTTGACAACAGTGTTACTTGGGAGACCTCCCGAGGTAGAAGGTAGATCATTTAAAGACTTTTTTATATCATTTATTTGGGTAACCAATAACTGGTTTGTCTTATATTGAGTTCTATTTGTCTCCTCTTGAGATTTTATGAATTGCTTAAGCAACTCATCTGAGGACGTCTGATTTTGGTTTTGGACATTCCATGGTTTTTGGTTAAAGTTACCCTGATTCTGACCTCGGTTTTGATTGAAATTTTGGGAATTGTTGAAATTTTGTCCCTGATTTTGAACAAAGCGATTTTGATTATTCTGATTTGGCACGGGTGGAAAACCAGGTGGTACCATAGCATTCGGTGCTCGGTACTGAGTTTCAGCATGCGGTCGGTACTGATTTTGGTTTACTGCAGCTACAGGAGCTGGGTAAAGAGAAGCATCGGTTGCTTGACAATCATAATACGCATGTGGGCCACCACAAGTTTAACACACTTTGTTTATTGCTTTGATTTGTTCCGGTTTATGAATTTCACTCTTCAATTCTTTCATTTCTTTCATCATGCAACGCATTGCGTCTGTTAGAAAAGCTAACTCTGATGAGTTACCGGATGAAGAAGCAGGAGTGACAGGAACATTCACTTTGTTTTGAGAAATAGGAACTTTTGATTTATTTTCACAAATTTCAACCACCTCTTTAGGTTTACGATTCAAGATATTGCCACCGGCTGCTGCGTTAAGTGCATCTTGATCGTTTTAGGTCAACCCATTATAAAACGTATTTATCTGTTGTAACTCCGTGAAATCGTGATGCGGGCATTTTCTTAGGAGATCTTTAAATCTGTCCCATGCCTCTCCGAAATTTTCATCAAAACCTTGACGAAATCCAGCAATTTCATTTTTTAGATTAGTCGTCTTTGATGGAGGGAAGAAATAATTGACAAATTTCTTTACGAGATCTTCCCAGGTTTCAATGGATCGAGGGGGTTCTTTATCCAGCCAAATTCGGGCTGCCCCTTCGAGTGAGAATGGAAATAGCATCAATTTGATAACTGTTTGCGGCACATTCTTGTAATTGATTGTAGAGGTCAACTTGTTGAACCAACGAATGTGTGCATATGGATCCTCTCGTTCAAACCCGTGGAATTGGTTTGTGGACACGAGCTGAATCAAATGTGTTTTCAGTTCAAAATGATCAGAATCGATGAGTGGTAAAACGATGGCATCTCCGTAACCCTCGGTGGGTGCCTGGAGCATTTCAGCCATTGTGCGTTCATTTGCCATATTATCAGTGAGAACAGTACGAATCTCGGGTTCGACTATTTGGGAAGCACGTCTACGATTACGTCTTCTCGGAATATCTACGAGTTCACGTAAAGGGCTTGATGACGTGGAAGAACGAGTGCGCATGCACTAAGTAAAATATTTTAATTAAATCAAGAACGAAGCAAAACACAAGTGAACTTAAACCAACAATCAACAAGCGTACGGTAGCTCTCTAACTGAAAAACGCACAGAGTGGCGGAGAAGCAAAGGTGGGCAATTAATGCTCCTTCAAAACCCGCTTCTTTCAGTTTGACAATTTAATGTCAAACTATCCTTAAACCTCCGTTATAGTTTTTTTATCAATCAAAAGTGAGCCGATATTCGCAAGTGATACAGAGGCAAGTTTTAAATCTGATGTTTGGGAACTTATTATGGTCGTACCCCCAGTTAGGTAGTACTCTGTCTTGGTTCTCGATGGTAAATTTTATTGTTAGTTATTATTAAACAAAGAAAACGGAAAATGTTTTTGGTGTTTTTATTTTTTATATGATATTATATATAGAAAAGAAAAGAAAAATATTTTTGTATTTTTATATTTTTTATGGGAAATATGAACTTCTGGAAGAAGGATCTCAAATCACTAATCGCTGAAACTCTACACAATTGTCGCACACACCTCCCCGGCAGCGGCGCCAAAATTTGATCCGTGCTAAATAGATATATAAATATTATGCAACGATGGATACGCGTGAATAAATACAAATCACCCCTTTGTGAAAAAGGATACTTGCAAAAACTCACGTTTGTGTGTGTAGTGTGAAACCAGGTAAGTGATTACCCGGATCGTTTCCCAACGAGGTATGAATGGGCAAACTGTGGAAAGTTAGGATTAGAGTGACTGATGATTAGATATGAGATTTTACTTTTTTGATTAATTCTAATTGATATATAAGAAACAAATATACACAAGAAAATTAAACGCGAATTTAAATAAACTGAAAACGCGTAACAGGAAATCTAAAATGGGACTAGAAAGTGAAATATCTAAAAGTTTATGAAATAAAGCTAATTATTCTAAAATACTTTAAAACTTATTTTAAAATTGAAATTATATATTTATTTTACTTTTTTATCTAATTATTATTAATTATTTATTATTTAATTACTTTTTAAACTATTTTAATTTATAATAAATACTGAATGAACAAAGAAAAATCTAAAACTTTTTCTATAAATATTATTAAGTGAAAAGAAGCTAAGAAAATTATAAAAATGAAAATTGCTTAATTAAAAATTTAAAAAGATAAAATCTATTAAATAGAAGCTATCACTTATTTTCTATTTTGTTTTTCTTAAGGCCTAAAAAGATTATTATATTTTTCATAGATTCTATTTAATAAAATAAAATTATGAAAATTAAAATTATATTTTTCTGATTAATATTCTATTTATTATGATTTAATTACTATTATAAACTAATTAAAAAGATTAAAAATATCAAATGACCTTAGAAAAATCTGAAAAATTCAGGATAAGTCTAAAATAATATTCTTAATATAGGAAAATTAAAATCAAAAGTCTAATAAGCCCTGATAAGCAGTTGGTCAGATAAGCAGTTGGGCAAATAAGCTAAAAATAAGCTAATAAGCTCAAAACTCTACCAAAGGCTCAGGACAAGTTTAAACAACTTATATAAGCACAAAACAACTTAATTCAAACAGCTGATTCCACAAAATAAGCAAATTCAACACTTGAGCAGTTGCAAAATCAAAGCAGAAAACTCAGGAAAATAGCAAACTTGTAGAGCAGATTAAGCAATTCAAATAAGCAGATAAGTGGAATATTATGGGGGCAAAAGCTAGCTAGTACTATTGGCTGCTCTAAAAACCAAAAAGCCCTATCTCAAACAGCTTAATTGAAGTCCAATTAAGCACTAGTACAGGTGGTTCAGGAAAGCAATAACTGAATCAGCAGAATCAGTGAAATGGGTAAAAGTGCAGGCCTATTTTTAAGCTATGAAATAAGCAGAAAAGTGGAATACCAGATTATAAGCTAAAAACTAGCTAGGTAATCTACTTGGAAACCAAAAATTAGCCAGAGAGCTTAATTGGATAAGCCACAATCAAGCAGCTTATGCTACTCAGTATACACTGAGTCTGTTGTGCACAGAAGTTGTGCAGAAGTGCACAACTCTAATAGACACCTAGCCAACTCTTGTTTATTCACTAAATGGTTCACAAAGGACTCAGAGAAGCAAATAAAAAGACCAAAATGAGGTCATGGCTTATTCTAGCTGATTTGGACTTTTTGAGGTCTGATTTCACCACAGACCCTTCAAATCTAGATTTTCTATTGAATTGGCTAATTAGAACTTAGAAACAACTTATACAGAACCAAAATAAGCTTGAACAAAGTTGGGCTTATGGTCAATGTACAGTAACTGTGGGTTAGACCTAGGTGACTGCTAAAACCAAACACCCCTTAATGGGTTTTCTGTGTGGATTTTTGAACTGAAGGTGGTTATTTAAGCTGAGGTCTTGAACAATAACTGATCACTGACTTAAATTAATTATATTGAGCAACTTACAAAGCAAAAATAAGCAGTTGAATAAGCTAGACTAGTTCTATCTATTTTTGGCTTTTTTAACTGATTTTAAGTAAGATAAGACAAAGGCTAATTAAAACTGATTATACTGATGAAATGTGATCACAAACTACTGATGAGAAAGAAATAATAATAATAAGATGGAAATAAGCACTTATACAGTAATATGGATAATTAAGAAGAAAAACTTGAAACTTGCTTACAACTGATGAGACTGTGATACAAAGAACCAAGGACCAGAACACCTAGCTTGTTAACAACAAGCTAGAAAACCCAAACAAGCTTCCTGAACAGCTTATACACTCCAGAACAGCTTATTGGCTTCCAGGTTGACTTTTGTTGACTTTCTTCATAGTTTGAGATTTAAGCAGATTATTTCTAAGATAAGCTTACACAAAGCTATGAAAAGCTTTCATAAGCTTATAGTAATGGTTTTTGAACTTTTTGTGATGATTAATAAGTACTTAGAACTAATTCGATTTAACAGATAAATTGAAACTGAGCATAACTTAATATCTAGAACAAGATTGCTTGAAATAAGATTACTCTGATTACATTCAACATAAATTACAACTGAGAAATGAAAATTACAAACTATGATCACTAAAATTGAAATACGATTACACTAGGTTAACTACTTGCCTCTTAGGGCTTACATTGCTATCTATATATACAAAAAATAAAGTGGGATTGTCTTCTTATCTCTTTCTGAGTCTTTCTGCACCCTTGGATTAACTTCAAGTGATCTCAGCCCTTCTTTTGGATTTTGGCGCCAAAAATGATTATAGTGGGAAAAACTTAGCACATGGGTCTGAGGTGATAGGGAAGACGCATTGAATGCATGTTGGTTTGTTAGGTAAGGTGTTGGGAAGGTGGAAGGTGGTGGGTGTGTCAGAGAGGCGGTGGAAATGGTGGTGGTATTGGTGAGTGGTTTTGGCGGGGTGGTATAGAAGAAGAAGGTTTGACCGAGTCAAACCTTTTATTTAAATAAAAGGGTCGGGTTTGGTTTATTGATTGGGCTTGAGATTTGTAGTTGGGCTGGGGTATGTAACTGGGTTGGGTTTTTTAATAAAGGGTTGGGTTTTTTATTAATAAAAGGTCCGGTTTGGTTTGTATATTAAACACAAGGACCATAGTTGTAATTTCTGAATTTTGAAGGGTTGAAATTGTAATTTTACCAAAGTTATCAAAAGGGTCTATTTTGCCAATTATGAATAGCACAAGGGTTTTATTTGATAAATTACAATTTTTAAAACCCGAGGACTAATTTTGCCAATTATGAAATTTGAGGGGTAAAAATTGCCAATTATAGAAAACTTTCATCCAGGGACTAAAAGTGAATATGTTTGATATCCCAAGGACTAAAGTTGACTTTTCTTTCATTTTAAACCTTCAGGGACTAAATCTGCCAATTTGTGAAACTTCAGGGACTGAAAATGACAATTTTGTGAACTTTGCATGTTTTTCACTTGTTTTCAATCTTTTTGTTCCTGAATCATATAAAAACACATTTTATGATATTTTCTGTATTATGAAGCATATATGCATGTTTTTAAATGTTTTTGCAGATAAAATGTGACAGAAATGATGAGTATTTAGACACTCATCATAACTCTAACACACCAAAAAGGTTGGTTATCAATACTAAAATGTAGTTTAACGTAATTCATGTAACAGGGCTGTGTTTGTTTAAGGACCTGCTGTATTATTAACAGGCGCTCTTTCGCATACTCATTGCGAACCAAACCCACAAGAGAACATGAAATTAAGGATGCAAATACTTCAACTACAGACATACTTTGCAATTCAGAGTATCGTAAGGATGATCCAGTTCAAACACACCATGATCAAAACTTGCTGGTCGTTGCCCTTCATAAGGTTCTTCGTCTTTACAATCTCATTAACAAGTAACCATATATTACTTCTACTTTTTTGTATCTATATTTTTGAAGGTATAATATTCAAAATAAGCAATCAGGGTTAACATAAACAAGCGTCTAATAATTAGGTTCTTTAGTTTGCAGCTATGGCGGGTGTTTGGTATTGCTACTCTATTTGTAAATCTGAGCCTTATTTGTTACCGTTATGCCTATTCTTTTCTCGATTTAGATACGTCGGGTGTTTGGTACATTTAAATCCAGACGGGTATCACCAAAGTGTCAAAGAAAATGGTGTAAACGGGGAGTACCTGGAAGGTATGTTGACAGTAATATGGTATACGGTGTTCGCTGAGGGGGGGTATTTGGTTTAGATAATTTGAGCCACTTACTGAGTGGTTTTTTTAAAATACAATAACTGTTAACAATTATTAGATAATTCCATACACCAACTTGCAACAGCCCTTCACAAATTATGTTCTGCTCCGTTTTATACCCTTATAAAATTGCATACTACCTCCTAAAGGACTTTTGTTAGAAAAGAAATGGAATATGAATAAAATTATTAAGGCTACCATTTGGTTAAACTGAAAAGGGCACTTCAGGTTAACCTCCTGAGTTATATTGCTATCATATACAGTATAAATTTTGAGAACAATTGATATACAATTTATAGTTTATTATAAAAATGATCCAATAGGGAAAAAGATTAAGGGGGTGTTTGGATTAGGTTATTTTACTGGCTTACGGTTTCATGTGTATCTGGAAACTACAAATTCAGCAACCAAAAGTTGGAGTGTATCAAGAGACGATTGGGATGGTTAGGCAACAAGCTGAGTTTAGGTATGGCCATGTTAGGCAACTCAGGCCATTTGGAGTTGATTCCACGGGTAGACAAGTGTATTATATGACTTCACAGGGTAGCATGGGCCCGACGTACCAACCGGTGGTTGCTGCTGCAAGTTAGTCAAAAGAAACGGGTCATTTTGGTAAAACAGGTCCAAAGTCCTCCATAATGAATTTTGCTGGGAACACATTTTGTATAAATTCAAATATTGGTCATTACATGTGCAAGATTGCTTAGTTCATGGGCTTTAGGTTAGTATTACATCTCACGGATTCATTAGAAGCCCATGGGCCGTCAGATTTAGTCTTTAGATTCTAGAAGTATTAAGGCAAGTGTTGCCCTAAAAACTTGCCTATGAATGCCACTACATGTACTCGTATTTCTTTGTTGGTTTTATGTTCATTGTACCGAACCTTTGCTCCTAATTCGTATGAAATATAATCAACCATTCTCTTCATCTCTTTCTCTCATTATCTTGTCAATTACGTGTGTTGTAGCTTGTGTTATATCAAATCTAGGACCTAACAAGTGGTATCATTCGCTAGAAGATAATTGTTTTGTGTGTTTTGAGTAGATCGTAGCTTATTTATTATTATACGTTTGGTTTTGTAGCTTATTCGTGACAAAAAATCTCATTTCTCTCACTTTTCTTCACACTTTTAAAGTGTTAAGATCATCATAGTGAATAGAAATCAGATTTCAAGTCGAAAGTTTAGATCTTGTTCGAATTTCATTAGTTTTACACTCGATTTCATAAGTTGCATATTATCGGAAGTCACCAAATTGCGTTTAAAACCTTAAAGCTTGAAACTTTCTTATTATTTAAGAGTTTTTAAATGTTTTGATCTAAAGAAATTCAGTTTAAACATCGTTTTTGATTGGCAAAAAGTGATTTGTTTGATCTGGCATTCTATCGGATTTTGTGAAAAAAGGTTTATCGGAATTCGTTTTGAGGGTTTATCGAAATTGCTCATTAGGGTTTATCGGAATTGCTCAGAAAGGGTTTATCGGATTTGCATACTTAAGGGTTTATCGGAATTGTTACTCAGTAGATTCCTTTCTTGTATAAGCTTGTGAAAATACTTCGACTTTGAGGCAAATCTCCTATCTTGTATAAGGTAGTGAGAAAATTATTAGAATTGCAATTTAGATATGTTATCGAAATTGCCAAGTTCTATCGCAATTCAGATAAGTTATCGGAATTGTAAATTTCTGTCGCAATTGCAAAGTCCATCGCAATTCTCAGATTCATCGAAATTGAATAGTCCATCGGAATTCAGCCAATTTTTGTTGGAATTAGATAAATCCATCAGAATTGTAAAATTTCATCGGAATTTAGATTATCCATCGCAATTCAGTAACCTCATCGCAATTGGCAACTGTGAATAGTGTTTCGTCGAAATTGATTGTGAATAGTGTTTTGTCAGAATTGAACAAGAAAAACATCTAAATTCACACTTAACCAAAACCAAACTTTATAACTCATAACACACATCTCAATTGCCTACAAGATCCACAAGAACACAAGAATGTCTCAACCACCGAACTACAACTATTCCTACAATCAACATCAGTAGTATCATCAGCAACAACAATACCCTCAACAACCACAATATCCTCAACAACAACTCTTTATGCAACAACATCAGTTTTTCCCTCAACAACAAGTCCCTCAACAACAACCATATCAACAACAACCAATGCAGTCCGACCTACTTCCAGCAAAACAACCTCACTGGTTTGATCAGATGTATGAAGCAATAAGTAATCAACAATCAAGACACGAGGCTGGATCCTTAGACACCCCTCTTATGCTTACTCCAGGTAACTACGTGCAATGGGCAAGTCGATTTTTACGGTTCATTGAACTCAAGAAACCACATGGAAAATACATGAAAAAGGCAATCATTGAAGGACCATTTCAAGTGCCTACAACAACGGTTCCTGGAGATCTAAATGCCATTCCTCCAAGAGAAGCAACTGTAACCCCTGTTCCTGATGGTCAGCTTATAGCAGAACAAGTACTTCATAAAGAAGCCAATGAACTTGCAATGTCCTACATCCTTCAAGGAATTCCTAATCCTATCTTCCAAAGTATTGATGCACAGAAGACTGCTAAGGACATGTGGGAACACGTTCATCTTCTCATGGAAGGAACTGAATTGAACCAAGAAGATATGGAATCAAAACTCTATCTAGAATACACCATGTTCATGATTGAAGCTGTAGAATCATTAGAGTCTTATTACCATAGGTTCACCAACATCATAAACGACTTGGATAGGCACAACATTGTTCTACCCAGGATTGCAGTAAACACAAAGTTCCTCAGTTGTCTTGGCCCTGACTGGCAGAAGTATGTTACCTTTGTCCGTCAAGCAAAGAATCTACACAACGCATCCTATGGGTTGTTGTATGATTATTTGAAGCATCATCAGTCAGAGGTTGATAAAAATAGAGCTGCTCGTGGAAGTTATTCACCGTCAACAACTCCAAACTCACTAGCATTGATAGCTCAATCTCATTTTGCTCCACAATCAAATCAGGCTTTTGGTCAACAACTACAAACCTTTGCTTATCCTCAACAAACCTCATCGAATCAAATCATTCCATATGAGCCAACACCACAATCATCTGAAAATCAATTGGTTCCCTATGACAACACGGATAACATGCTTTACTCCAATGTCAACAGTGATGAAGATGATGCTTTCAATTCATTGAATGAAGGATTTGCTTTATTGCTCGAGCTTTCAGCAAGTTTTTCAACAAATCCAACAACCGTCTTCGTACTTCATCCAACACTCGTAATTGATGCGTGGTTTTGCGACCTTACAACAGGTTTTACCTCTCGAGGGATCTCAAGAGGCTTACAACCCCACCAGGCAGTGTACCTGACCGATGTAGTATAGTGTAGTGGTAAGTACGGGGGATTGATCGTTCTCCACAGGGAATAGTGTTCGTTAGGTATGAAAGGCTACTCTAATTAGGTCTAAGGGTTGAGGAAGATTCTTTTTTATGTTTTTATAATTTTATGAAAGCGAGTAAAATCTCGGGTTTGAAGGAGTGGGCGGAATTAGTTGCTAGTCAACTAACCCAAATTACTACGAATGCAAATAAAATAAATAACTGAAAATAAAATGTGGTGAGAAACTTATGTGTAGAGAAATGTGTTTACTTAGATTTCCTTACTCCCTAACTACCTTTTACCGGTTAATTAGTGTGTATTAGTCGCGTGGATGACGGGTGTATTCCTTAATACCATTCGTGGGGTGGCGTACTTACTTCCCCAACTCTACAAGCTCCTACTTCACTCCTATGTCGAGCCGGCTAGGAAGCTCCTAACATGGGATCACTAGAATTCGCTTGTGCATTAAATACAACCATAAAAACCTTTAGTACGCGTTTGGTTCATGTTTCTTAAGACGTTCAAGCAAGTTACCGAATAGGAAGTTAGCCAGTTTTCTTAAGCCTAACATAGATAAACAATCATCCAATACAACTAATAACACACTAACAACCAATAATCAATAGCTAGGTTTCATTAGATCTAAGCAAACACAAGATAAATTTAGCCTAACATGTTAAACAAAAGACAAGAATAAGATAGAATCAAACAACACATAGACATATTGAATGATTAATTGATAACTTATCTTTCAATGAAACATGGAAGATCTCAAGGCAAAAAGCCCTGAAAAAGTAGCTAAAATCGTCTTAGGGTTTTCTCCCAAAATTCCACACACTAAGCTCTCCCTAATGACAAAAAATTAGAAAACTATATATAGATTTTTGGATCTGACGGCGTTACCTTATGGAGTGTGACGCCGTCACCTCGCCACTTTTAGGGTTCCCGGATGACCTTCTTGACGCCGTCCCTCTTTAGCTCTTCCAAAATCCATTCTGGCTTATCAAGGCTTGACGCCGTCGAACCTTGAACGTGACGCCGTCCCCTTATGATTTAAGCCGTGACGCCCTTGATCAAGTTAAAGCGTGACGCCGTCAGAATTCACATGCTATTTTCACTGGCCCGTCATGAGTAAATTTCACGTCCAACTTTTCTTGCCAAGGCATGACGCCGTCTGGGGTTAAATGTGACGCCGTCAAAGGTGACTTTCAGCCGATTCTTGAGACTTTGCCGTTTTCTTCACTTTTATGCTCCAAAAACGTCCAAAATGCCTCCCTTTCCAGATTTCTCCTCAAAAGTACCTAAAATGACAAAAGGAACGATTTAGGGCAATATTTGATCAAATAAATACGATTTAAGGCTTAAATGACCCCTTAAAAGCGGTACACATTTCGCTTCATCAAATACCCTTACACTTGAGATTTGCTTGTCCTCAAGCAAATGCGCTTTTATTCTAATCAAAATACAAGTTAGGGGTCATTTAATGCAAACATAAAAGTAATTACAACAAATAATCGTTCCACTTCAATCATAATAAGCACGGAGATTACATACTAGCACCTCACAAGTAGTGTTTAGATACTCACATCTCTCAAGTGTCATCAAAATAAATCTCATAAATGAAAACGGATAATATCTCTCACTACCTGTCATAGCAAATAGATTACCATAGGCTTGGGAAAGGATCGAAAACCTCCTCCACTAGGCGTAAGCACCTAAGATAAACTATCAAAGAGGGCTTTTAAATGGGTTATAACGTTAGGTGTAGGGAAAAGGAAAACACGGTTTTGTTGGATAAAGGATATTTTACTGGTGGCTAGTTAAAAATCTTGATCAATTACATGTATTATACAATGTTGCTAAGCCAAGACTAGACTCGATCTTAAGCTAATGAAAGAAGATAACAAAACATAAACAAAACATAAAATGAAACGGGATGGTAGTCCGTATGTTTTTTCTATTTTTCATTTTCTCATTTTTTTGTGTTTTTCTTGATTTTTTTTTTTTTTTTTTTTTTTTTTTTTTCATACACTTTTGCCCTACCATCCAAAATAATACATCATAGGGGCATTGCATCCCCCTTACACTTGAACTTTTACATAACTTTACAAATACTAATCTAACGACTCGAATTAAGATAATTGAAAAACTTGGAGTACTTTTAAAATATTTAGCACATATGGGGGTAATAAATGATGTTCTTCCCCATTACTCCATTACACTAGTACTTTACCCATGAGTCCCAATCGTCCCAAAACAATATGTACAAGGATATGACTCGACTTAGCAACCATGTAATCAATTAGATAATTAACTTGGGTTTAAACAAATGTTGTAACAATAATGCACTAAAGATGAGTGCATACAAGGTAGGCTAAGGCGATTTGGGTGTACATTTAAGTGGGGTGTAAACAAATTCTTCCTTTAAGTAAAATGCTTAAAGGTCGAAACGAAAAGATAGGCTCTGAGGGGTGTACTAGGGGTATCGTGTACTAAAAATGAGTACAACGCAAAAGGTGTGGGAGAATTACTTGACCAATGTTGCCAAAGTAATTATAACAAAAACACAGGTGTAAAACAATGGGTTAATCCTAATGCCTCTTATCATGTAGTAAATCTAACTACACGAATGTAGTCTCACTTGTGGCCTTGGAATGGTCCTAACGCAAGTTCTAGAATCTAAGTGCTACCGGTACACACATCATAGCATAAATGCTTTTCCTACCAATTCTAGGGGCGAACCTCACATATTTGGGGTGGAAAATTTTTTAGTGGTACGGCTTTTTGTGCTAGTCATATAACTCCTATCCGTGAGACGCTCATTAAGATCAAAGTTTCACTCCTAAATGTTGTAAAAAATTTTAAATTTGGCACTAAAATTGCCTTAACAAGTATTTCTCTCAGTTTTATTACACATCTATTATTAAACAAACAAAAATCAAGCGCAATTGTATTTTCTAAAATCGTACTTTTACCCTCCCCTTACACTTAAGATGAACATTGTCCCCAATGTTCAAATAACAAGATGTAAAAGCATAAAGTAAAAGAATGAAATCAAATACTCCCCTGATTCGCTCGGTGGATAATGAAATTACACGGTTAAATCTTCCTCCAAAGAGAATGTTGAAGCTCCATGACTAATGCATCGCCATAAGCTTGATTCAAAACATTTCCTTGTCCAAAATAACCTGTTAAACCTGAGAAAACAACCACGAAAACCTGCATAACATCGGCGGGAAAAATCTATATATAAGGATATAATGCTTGTGGACTGATAATTTTGCAGATTCCTGGAGATTATAAGTTGGAGATTTAATAAAAACTTTTTATGAAAACAAAACTTTCAAAAATTTCTGGAAATTAAATCTGACGCCGTCAGGTTATAACCCCTGACGCCGTCAGAAATGACCTGACAAAAATTTTCATTTTAAGTTTCCGGAAAATTTCTGGAAAAACCTTTACCTTACTTCCTGGAAATCCTGCAAAACATCATTATGACTCGATACAAGCATTTGACTCAAACAAATACTAATATGTATGCTAATTTATTATTATTACGATTCATGTTCATTTGTGTTCTAATAAACCGATTTAGAATTCCCTTACACTTATCTTTTGCAAAATACCTTTATATGTAGTTAAGACGAAGTTAAAAACAAAATAAAGCATTTTCACAATTTAGTTTTGAACATGAATCAATAATAATAAAAATTAAACACACATACGGAAACAAATAAAATCAAACAAACAAATAAATAAACACACAAAGCAAATAAAGCTTGGGTTGCCTCCCAAGAAGCGCTTGTTTTTGTTCGAGTCACGAGCCTGACTCTACCCTTATTTAACGGAAATAGGGGAGGTTTTCCCTACACTTAGGGTTAAGTGCGGGTGATAGTAGCGATACACACCATCTTGGTGGAAGTATGCCACGTGAGGAAAGATTGGTGGATGAATTATATGCTCAAAGGGGTGTGCTCCTTTCATCATAACCTTACCTAGTTCACTTTGGTCAATGGGTGAATTAAAGTTTTCTCCTAAAAAGGGATCATCTTCTATCAACTTCGAGAGATTCCTAGTTGGGAATCCATCTTGACCTAATAAACCCGGTTTAAACCCATAGTGTTTCTTGTGATTAATCATGAATGGGTGATGTAAGTATGAAAGGTTATGGTTCACTCCTATGTCAGCTTTCTCTCTACAAGGCTTAGAGTCTACTACCTTAATCTTAACATTACCCAGACTACATGGTTTGATGGGTGGATCGGGACCTTTTTCAATTCCTAAATTCACATCTAAGGATGGAAGATTAGGTAACGGTTTTGGTTGAGGCTCCGGTTCATCAAAAATAGGAAATCCCCTAGAACTAAGAGTAAGGTTGTGATCACTATAAGCATTCAACCCTATATCCTCTAGTTGTGTTTGGTCCAAGGGTTCTACCTCTATTGGGGTTCCTATAGTCTCTTCCACTTCTTCCGGGTAAGTCACGGGCGGTGTGTGTGCCTCAAATGATGGTAGGACTTGTGGGGCACTTGGTGGGCTTATGTTACTTACCTCATCATTCCTTACGTCAAGCTCACCTATATCCTCATCATGCGTTTTAGTAGGATCTAACCCTAACATTTTCCCAAGTATCTCAAGTGCTTCTCTAGGCATCTCAACTTCTATGTCAAAATCATACGGATCATCCTCAATATTCTGACTGCTATATTCAAACTGCCTAAAAGATTCATCATGTGTTTCTTGAGATTCGACGTCATCAATCACAAAACCTAGGTCTTTTTGATCAATGTGATCATGTTCGGCTAAATCCTCCGTCATATCAAGGTCACCTATGTGTTTGTTTTGTAATATGGCATTACATGACATCCACTTAGGTATCTCAACACTAACATATTCATCCCCAAACAAACTTGTTTCATGATCCTCGAAATTTGTGGTCAATTGACTTGTACTAACGTTTGTTGGGTTGTCTACTATATAATAATATTGGGCACACTCTTCAATAGCTTCCCATGCTTTCTCAGCACTTAATTCCCTAATATCCCTGCCGGCAATATGGTAAATGTCCCTTTGGGCATGTCGGTCGACATGATTGTAAAAGATTTGAGTTAGGGACCAAAAATCGAAGTTATGATGAGGGACTTTTTGGAGTAAATATTTAAAACGAGTCCATGCATCATAGAGAGGTTCATCTTTATGTTGTTTAAACATCAAGATGTCATATGGAGTGGGTGAATTACGTGGCTGGTAGTATGGTGGATTCGCGTTCTCCATAATGGTGAACGGAAGAGTCAATGGAAATTACGAACAAACACACAAAGAAAAAGATAGACTAAAGAAAACCTAGAAAAATAAAATAAAAATCTCACTAGAAAGGAATCTAGTGAGTAGACCTAATAGAAATAAAAATTCAACCTAAACAATAACTATTCCCCGGCAGCGGCGCCAAAAACTTGATGCGTGGTTTTGCGACCTTACAACAGGTTTTACCTCTCGAGGGATCTCAAGAGGCTTACAACCCCACCAGGCAGTGTACCTGACCGATGTAGTATAGTGTAGTGGTAAGTACGGGGGATTGATCGTTCTCCACAGGGAATAGTGTTCGTTAGGTATGAAAGGCTACTCTAATTAGGTCTAAGGGTTGAGGAAGATTCTTTTTTATGTTTTTATAATTTTATGAAAGCGAGTAAAATCTCGGGTTTGAAGGAGTGGGCGGAATTAGTTGCTAGTCAACTAACCCAAATTACTACGAATGCAAATAAAATAAATAACTGAAAATAAAATGTGGTGAGAAACTTATGTGTAGAGAAATGTGTTTACTTAGATTTCCTTACTCCCTAACTACCTTTTACCGGTTAATTAGTGTGTATTAGTCGCGTGGATGACGGGTGTATTCCTTAATACCATTCGTGGGGTGGCGTACTTACTTCCCCAACTCTACAAGCTCCTACTTCACTCCTATGTCGAGCCGGCTAGGAAGCTCCTAACATGGGATCACTAGAATTCGCTTGTGCATTAAATACAACCATAAAAACCTTTAGTACGCGTTTGGTTCATGTTTCTTAAGACGTTCAAGCAAGTTACCGAATAGGAAGTTAGCCAGTTTTCTTAAGCCTAACATAGATAAACAATCATCCAATACAACTAATAACACACTAACAACCAATAATCAATAGCTAGGTTTCATTAGATCTAAGCAAACACAAGATAAATTTAGCCTAACATGTTAAACAAAAGACAAGAATAAGATAGAATCAAACAACACATAGACATATTGAATGATTAATTGATAACTTATCTTTCAATGAAACATGGAAGATCTCAAGGCAAAAAGCCCTGAAAAAGTAGCTAAAATCGTCTTAGGGTTTTCTCCCAAAATTCCACACACTAAGCTCTCCCTAATGACAAAAAATTAGAAAACTATATATAGATTTTTGGATCTGACGGCGTCACCTTATGGAGTGTGACGCCGTCACCTCGCCGCTTTTAGGGTTCCCGGATGACCTTCTTGACGCCGTCCCTCTTTAGCTCTTCCAAAATCCATTCTGGCTTATCAAGGCTTGACGCCGTCGAACCTTGAACGTGACGCCGTCCCCTTATGATTTAAGCCGTGACGTCCTTGATCAAGTTAAAGCGTGACGCCGTCAGAATTCACATGCTATTTTCACTGGCCCGTCATGAGTAAATTTCACGTCCAACTTTTCTTGCCAAGGCATGACGCCGTCTGGGGTTAAATGTGACGCCGTCAAAGGTGACTTTCAGCCGATTCTTGAGACTTTGCCGTTTTCTTCACTTTTATGCTCCAAAAACGTCCAAAATGCCTCCCTTTCCAGATTTCTCCTCAAAAGTACCTAAAATGACAAAAGGAACGATTTAGGGCAATATTTGATCAAATAAATACGATTTAAGGCTTAAATGACCCCTTAAAAGCGGTACACATTTCGCTTCATCAGTAATCAAGTTGTTGTCCAAAATGGAAGAGTTGAGATTCAGAACAGAGCTTATGGAAAAAATGGATCGGGAGGTTACTTGGGAAACTCAGGAACTTGTCAGAGGTTTAATTCAGCAGGAAGCAGTAGGAACAGTGCTGGTACTCCACAAAGAAGGGCTGAGATTGTTAAAACAGGGAATCAAGGGATTGCAAACACAATGGTGAAATGTTACAACTGTGGAGGGAAAGGTCATTTGGCCAGTGCATGCCCCAAACCAAGGACAAGAGGCAGTGCGTACCACAAGGAAGCCCTACTTCTTGCTCTTAAGGATGAAGCTGGGGGCACTCTTACTGAAAAGGAGCACAACTTCATGGCTAATGCATACTCTGATGATGATATGGAAGACTTGGAAGCTAGTGCATCCGTGATGTTGATGGCCAACATGCAAGAGATGCACATGAGTGAAACAGGCCCAGTATATGATACTGATGGCTTGTCTCAGGTACCTGAGTCAACATGTCTCATTCATGAAATAGTATCCCCATCTGCATCTGCATCAACCAAAGAGCATGTTGTTCAAGATGACTTATTCATATCTCCTCAAGTCAATGACCAAATGAACACAGTAGTTACATTTGTTGAAGATCAAATTAACCTGGTTGTTACATTTGATGATCCTCTTGATGATGATAATAATGATCAACTTGAACAAGATGATCTTTTGCTTGGTCCAGATCCAGAGCTCATGAACTTGCTCTTGACCACCCAAACCCATTTGGACTCACAGAAATCCCAAATTGATAAATGCAATGAGATAAATAGAAACTTAAAGGCAAAAGTTACATTATTGACTAAGGATCTTGAGTGCTATAAACTTCAAATTTCAAACTATGAAACAAAACAAAAACGGAAAAAAAGTTTTGAAGTTGCATTCCAACAATCTTATGTGAAAGAGCAAGAGTTAGAACATCAGATACGTGAATTAACTGTTTCCAAAAATGACTTCATTTCACAAATGGAACAAGAAATATTAGATTGTAAACAAGTTGGCTACCTACACTCTGAACTTTCAAAAACAAAAACAGAGTTGTCAACTTGTCAAGATAATTTTTCTGAACACAAACAAGTATCAAGGAAAAGGATTGATTCCTATCTTGAGGAAAACGTTGAGTTGGAATGTAAACTAAAAGAGTTTCAAAAAGTTGTGTATAAAACTGGTGAGTCAGTAACAACAATTCAAAAATTCACTCTAAAGCAAAATCCCCAAGGTATGGCTTTGCTATTGGGAATGACAAACCATGTTTTTTACATAAAGCACTCAAGGAAAATCCGAAGTTATATAGTGCAGAACATCTATTTGGTGACTCTATTATGCGTGCTGTTGTTTATAATTGTGAAGAAGAAATGGAACAGGACGAAGAGAGTCAGTCTAAAATGAGCAATGTCAAATTTAATAAACCATTTGATTACTCTAAAGTACCTCATATTAGTGACACCTTCGTTCCTCAACAAGATAAAACAGAACAGTCATGGTTTTTAATGCAAATGAATGAATCTTCTGAGGTTGGTCCTGTGAACACAGTAGCACAAGTCAATGGTCCTTTACCAAATTCAGGTGTAATTGCACCATTGCCAAAACAATGTCGTGTTCTTAGATATTTTAATACATTTATGGAAGACATAAAATTTTTGGAACAAGCAATTGAACGTAATTCTGAGATAAAAGTATCTACTTTTCTTTCTCCCTATGAAAAAGAAAAAAGAGAAGTTTTTCAAAAATAATTTTTGCCACACGTTCAACACCTGCGACTTTGTGCTACACATTGGGAACAAGAACGTCAATCAGAGGTAGCATCCATGATGAACATTTTCGATGCAACCGAAAAAACAATCTCAAAACAAAAACGTAAAAACAAAGTTTTGCAAAAAGAAGCAGATCGACTCTTGGAAAATGTTCTATGTTCTGATGTTATATCTGTGTTCATGAATTCCATTTATGTGTCTTGTAATGCAATGCTTGTTGATGAACATTCTGTTGATACTAAAAACTTGAGACTTGAAATTGAAAATTTGAAAAGAGAAAATGAGAAAATTAGAAAAATCAATGATGATGTG
Source organism: Artemisia tridentata subsp. tridentata (assembly GCA_021014915.2). Lineage (NCBI taxonomy): Eukaryota > Viridiplantae > Streptophyta > Magnoliopsida > Asterales > Asteraceae > Artemisia > Artemisia tridentata. The sequence goes on from CP139503.1 coordinate 54,982,980, forward strand.
CAAAACAAACTTTCAAAAGAAAATTTTCAACTCAATCAAAAGTTGCAATGGTGTCATACTCAGAGTCTTGACTTTGAGTTAAAATTACAAAGTCAAAAAGAATCGATGTCCTTTCAAAACAGTCATGCTTCCAAAATTCAAAATATTGAAAAAGAAAATGTTGTTTTAAAACGTCAAATTGTTGAATATGAAAAGAACATTGATGAAGTTTGCCAAAATAGGAATGACACTGTTCGCTTAAATCGAGAATTGGATTCCAAAATTCAACAAACGAACCACATCATCATTGAATTGAAAGAGAAAATTAAATTACTTGAAAAAGGGAAATTCGTTCACACCAACATGATTGCACCAAGAATGTATCATGTAGATGAAACACCTAGGAAAGCATCCCCTCAGACCACTAATGTGAATGCTTCGACTTCTACAAGAGTAGACACCCCTCCTAGCGTTAGCAGATCCAAGCCCAAAAGGAACAAAAAGAAGACTAATATCTGGCAACGTAAGAGCGGCACACCTAAAGACCAAGAAATAGAAGACCACCTTAGGAATCTAAATAAAAATCATGTTGTGTCTGATGTAGAATCAAACTTTAAAATGTGTTATTCTAATCGTGATGTAACAAATGCTAAGACTATGAATGTTATGAATATCGTTAATGTTGATGCTTCTTGTGTGTTTTGTCGTTCAAGTATATTGTCTGGTGATCATAAAAACTGTGTTGCAAAGACTCTTTTGTCTTGTAATCAGAAACGTACATATGGTATTTCCTCTAGGCCCACTACTGCTTCTAAGTCAATATTAGGAAAACCGCCAAATGTAGTCTCTAAGACTGCCATAGACAAAACCATAGTTGCTACTAAAACAATCCAATCATCTAGTGCATTTACTAAGAAGAAAGCAGAATCTAGTTGGACATGGCAACGTTGGCTACAGAGGAAACCTAGTTTTACTTGGTTACCTAAAATGCTTAATAACTGTGCTACTAACCCAACGGGTTCCACCATTACCGTCTCTCTATCTGCATTGTCTTCATGTGATGCAGGTGATTCAAATTGTACTTTGGATTGTTGATAGCGGCTGTTCCCGACACATGACAGGCAACCTTAAACTTCTAGTAAACTTTTTTGCAAAGTTCATAGGAACTGTCAGATTCGGGAATGATCACTTTGCCGCTATAATGGGCTATGGGGACTATGTTAATGGCAATATCAAGATTAGCCGTGTATACTGCATTGAAGGCCTTGGACATAACCTTTTCTCAGTAAGGCAATTTTGTGATGGTGATTTGGAAGTAGCTTTTAGGGAGAAAACTTGCTTCGTTCGTGATCTTCAAGGAAACAACCTCATGACGGGAAAACGCGAAACGAGTCTCTACACCATTTCTATGTCTGACATGACCGCTTCTTCTCCCATATGTTTACTCTCCAAGGCACACTCTACAAAATCTTGGCTATGGCATAAACGACTGTCTCATTTGAATTTCAAGACCATGACCAGTCTTGCTCGTCATAAACTAGTCGACGGTCTTCCAAGGTTTAGGTATGCTAAAGATCACCTTTTTCCAGCATGTGAACAAGGGAAGAGTACTCGTGCTCACTTTCCTTCTAAAACCGAGCACAGTACTGATCATGTTCTCCAATTTCTCCATATGGATCTGTGTGGCCCAATGCGTGTTCAAACAATCAACGGGAAGCGATACATATTGGTAATCTTTGATGATTTTTCTAGATGGACTTGGGTCTACTTCCTACGAACCAAAGATCAAGCTCCTTCGATGATCATCACCTTTCTCACTAAAATTCAGGTTCAGCTTCGCAATACAGTTAGAAAAGTCAGAATAGATAATGGAACTGAATTCAAGAATCACACTCTTCGTGAGTATTTTCAGAAAGTGGGGATTGAACACCAAACATCTATTGCCAGAAGTCCATAACAAAATGGAGTTGTCGAAAGACGCAACAGGACGTTAGTGAAAGCTGCAAGGACGATGTTAATAAACGCTCAATTACCTGATTACCTATGGGCTGAAGCTGTCTCAACAGCTTGCTACACTCAAAACCGTTGTATGATCAACAAAAGGCACCACAAAACTCCATATGAACTTGCTTACAACCGTAAACCGAACATAAATTACTTTTATGTATTTGGGCTCTCTGTTACCCAAATAATGACCGTGATGACTTTGGAAAACTGAAAGCCAAAGCTGACATTGGAATCTTTGTTGGATACTGTGAAAATTCAAAAGGTTTTTGTATCTGGAACCGTCAAACTAGGGAAATTCAAGAGACAATACATGCTAATTTTGATAAACTCACCGAAATGGCTTCTGAGCAAAACAACTTAGGACCCGCAACTAACCATCTCAACTTTCCTGATCAATCAGCTGCACCACTCTCTCTCAACCGTAAGGATTTGGAAGACTTGTTTGCTCCACTGTTCGATGATTCTCTTGTTAATCGTGCACCAGATGTATCCACCAGTTCCGCTGCACAACCTGTCCATATTCAAGTACCTGATACACCTGCTACTACAACAACAGTTGCTGCAGATGCACCTCCAACAGAAACACCATCAACAGTAGAACAAACAGCTTCCAGTACTGAGAATGCAGCTAAAGATCCCCTACCTTAAGAAGTACCCACACCCGCAAATTATGACGAAAATACATTCTTCAATCCATTTGCTCTGGCTCCAACCATTCCAGATATTGCTGAGTCGTCAACGAGCAACTTGGATACGTCAAATATGCACAACAATTTTCAACACTACCCTTCTACCCACAAATGGAAAAGAGATCATCCTTTAGTGAACGTGATTGGTAATCCAAACAATCCAGTCATGACACGGAAAAGACTCCACAAATGGTAATCATTGTGAGCAACTTGGATCCGTCCCTGGTTGAATATAGGTGATCAATCTATATTCACCCGAGGTTCAATGAATTTTGAAATACTCGGCCTAGTTATACTAGTAGTATGTCCTTTACATCCAAAATCATTCCCAAAACCACGACAAGTGTACAAACTCGACATTCAATAATGAGATTACGCAAGGAAATAGCGTAACTCCGCGATAGGTACGGTACGTGCATAAGCATATGGAAATGCTTATAGTGAACAGCTAAAATAGGCAGACATAAAATATCCAATAGTCAGACACACACCTCAAAAAATATATAACAAAGCATCTCATCAAACAACTCTTCAAATATATCATGAACATCTCATCTAATATGTCATTACTTGTCTCATCAATTATATCCTCAAACAAAACATACGCGAGGCATCAGCTTGTCAGGCAGGCACGTGGCGGTCATAGGGTTAAGTTTTCATAAAAGTGGTTATAGTCCAGGTTTTAGAAAATATACCCACTTCTCTATAACCTGGCTCTGATGCCAATCTGTTACACCCCCAAAATCGGGTCCAGTACATATCACTGGGGTGCTACGAAATTGGTATCACAACACAAGTACAAAGAACGGTTTTTACCTCAAACATTTAGAATAAAATTTATTACCAAGAAGTGTTAAATTTACGTTATTCAAATGTAGTGCGGAAATAGGCCCATAAAATAAGTAGAGCGGTCCCAAATATTTATCAGAGTCGTCTATGACCATGCCCCTTGCCAAGCGCCTCCAGAAATAAGCTATCACTTTAAACCTGAAAATACATGCTAAAAGGGTCAGCTTACGCTGGTGAGTTCATAGGTTTTAGTTTAAAACAACATGGTTGAACCAAAAGGTTTCGAGTTCAAAACATCATTCACAAACAAGTCAAATTCAACGCAGGCTCAGACTGGCTAAATCACAGTTCCAAAAACCAATCCACAAACAATATCATAATTCAAAACATCTTGAACCATAATCAATTATACATATACTACACTCATATAGGGACGCGCCAACTGAACCTATGGTGTTCATCATACTCATAACCAATATCACGTGGGGAGCTACCCCGATAGATCTATCAACATGTGGGCTCTCAAAGAGAGTAACAGTTGCACAAACTAAACCTATCAACTTGTGGGCTCTCAACAGAGAGTTAACAGTTACACCAACTGAACCTATAACGTGTGGGCCCTCAGCAGAGAGTTAACAGTTGTGCGGTCATGAACTCACAAAACAAAACATGTCACAACATATAATCGCATCATCACACGTATATGTCCAAAATCATGTAACACAGTAGTTTACAGCATAAAAACATTTGTAAAGCATCGAGTTTAGTGGAAAAAAACGAGCATGTATTATCCCCCAAAACAGTTATAAAATAAGTAAGAGTAGGGGCCATGAACTCACCTTAGCCACAGCAATGCAAATATCACAACTGACACAACTGGCATCTAGCTAATCACAACAGTATCCAGAAGACAGGCACAACAGTACGGGAACGGCGCAACCTAATACATATAAGACTTGTTTTAATACGAGAAACTCAACAATAAACCAAATCTTTAAAGATTTCCAATGGTTAACCGTTTCTATTTCCAAAAATATTCTATTCTTAGCCTTTAGTATAAGTTGGGTATCATCATTCGTGTGACGGAAGAAAGACACGACTCAAGAGTACGCACACCAAAGAAGAGTAAACAAACAAAATCGACGAGAAAATGATACAGAACTCAGGACAAAACGACGGGGTCAAACCAAATAAATTACACAAATCAAACACACCCAAATCAAGTGAATAGATTGGTAGTCATCGGTATTTTTCAAACATCCCATTAAGTTATAATTCTTATATGTTTTATATAATAAAACATTAATTCACCATGGCCCGTCCCCTAATGGAACGTTACCATGTCGAACAATTTATAAGTTTACCAACGAGTTAAAGCAATAACTGTTACCATTTATTCTCAAGTAATTCTGACTACCAATCATTCAATAATAAGTCCCACAATTAATCTAAGTGGTATTCCCCGACAAGTAATCCAATAAACCCAATATGGTATCCTACGGGCAAACGTGACTCGAAACGTCCAATAACCCTCGTGTTTTTCTGTTTTTATCCGAAATTTAATAACCACACATTAAATTCCCTTTTTTGTCATCACATATTAAATAACAAATTAAATTTGCTAATTAATATTTCAAATAATTTTATTTATCATCTCTTTTCTTTTAGTTTACGTCGAGTCAAAATATAAGTCAAGTCACGAGTTATTTTCCCGTTTCGTGTCACAATACATCAACAATTTCCTTGGGTCTAACTTAGTTCCCGGACCCCATAATAACCCATTATAACCCCTTTGTCACTCGGTCGGGTCAACAATTCAACATGTTCAAGTAATAATTCTAAGCTCACTTTCGGCTTATCGAGGCTACACCGAGACTACAAAGTCTCGGTTAGCACACGATGTCGCTCAGACATCACAACATAATTTTTAATCCAAAAATTTAACCACAAAGCCATTCGGCTATAACCACTATTAGGCCAAATATATTCACGGCTCGACCACGTCACATCATTTCAAATCCGAATCCAAATCCACTCTCGACACAATAACAACAACAAATATAAACTTACCACGCCGAGACCCTTGAGGTCTTGGCTTCGAACCACGAAGTCGCAATTGAACCAAACGGACAAATTAAATAGCCTTACCATGCCGAGACCTTGTGGTCTCGGCTCGAGTATAACACCGCAACTAAACAAAACAAGTACCAATACTAACTAACCTAAATCTTAACCAACTCAAGAATCACCAAAACCCAGTAATAATCATCACCAAAATAAGCTCGTGAGCTTATTAATAAGCTCGTAACCAACCAAACGAACCAAAATGAATTTAACAAGTCTCGCCGAGACCACTTGGTCTCGGTTTGAATCTAACCCATTCGAACCAATAGCGACCAGATTAACTCCACAACCAAAACCAATCCGAGACCACACCACTTGTGGTACTCGGTCCAAACTCGTTACGACAACAAGATAATAACCAAAAATCAAATAAGTTCCCATAAGCCACAAAATTAGCTCGACCGTGAGCTTATGCTCACGGTATCAAAACCCTCGACACAAACTCGACTCAAAACGATGATACCACAACCTGTATTCACGTTTTTAAGATACAAAACATTATTTAAAACTCTTTTTAATCCACACCGATTCACCACAAGTGTTGTCTCGGTGTTTAGATCGATTTTTTCAACTTGATCTATACCTACCTTTGGTAGAACACGGTGTGATTCGAGACAAAAACAAGCAGGGGGTGGTGCATAGTGGTGGCGGAGGTGTTCTTGGGCGCATGAAGTAGCAAAAGAAGAAGAGATAGTCATGGGGTAAAGGTGGGTGGTGGCGGTGTAGCATTAGAGGTGGCGGTGTGGGGTGGCTGGAGATGGCCGGAGGTGGTGGAGAGGTGGCTGGCGATGGTGGCTGCTAGAATGAGGAGGTAATAAAAACCCTATGATAGCTATAATTGGGTTTATATAGGCAAGGCCTAGGGTATGTAAACCCTAGGGGTTGTTTGGGTAACACTAGAAATCTTTAGGGTTGGCAGTGGAACTTTAGTTCAGGGACCAATGTCACAACTCGTAATTTCAGGTCATTTTCCAAACCCCGATAATTTACTATTCATGAGTTACTATTCATCAATCACTATTCACCGATCACTATTCATTATTTCACTATTCATCATTTTTGAAGTCAGTTTGAGACTTTGAGAAGTCGTCGAAAATTTTACTATTCACATGACACAATTCATTCCCGGAGGGAAATCACTATTCATGGGCATCATTCATCATGTTGTAAACCAGGTTTACGGGTATTCAAATGCGCGTAACCAGTTAGGTTTAGCTGCGTATTCATGCATCATCAGTAAAGGCACATCATACAGACTAGAGTAGTCTGCATATTATCAGTAACATCATTTCCATATCAGTTCATGCATGTGTTTGTGTGATTTTCATTAACGTATGCTTAATTGTTTAATTAACGTTACCACTCAGTCATTTCTACTAACAGTAAACCCAATACTCCCGACAATGATCCTAATACATTTTCAAGCTAATTATAATGATATAGAGATTATATTATTACTTTACTCCGGTGTTTTTAAAACAATCGCTATACTTTTCGTTGGACGCTTATAACTCCGTCGGTTTACGAAATTTCAATCCGATTATCATTCTAACACCCGATTCTTGCAAGGAACATGATTTTACAATTTTTACAACTTCGTCGTATCTCATTTCACCTCGTCACGAGTTATTTCTAGCTAACTGGTACCCGATAACACTCAATATATACACTAAACAACCAATGTTTAAATAAATGGGAGACAAGTCTTACAATTAACATCAAATCTATCCCAAATACCCCATGTGTGCCGCCCCCTACCCCCCCCCCCCCCCCCATTTAGCTAAGTCCTTCCAAAATCTCATTAATGCATTTCTTTGATTTAATTCCAAATCCCACTAACATAAACACATACACATAACCATTTAGCTAAACAAAAAGATCAAAACCTCTCCACCCCATCTCCTATGTTCGGCCATAACCAAGAACACACCCAAAATCCATAGATTTTTCAAGATCAAGTCATAATCATACTCCATTTGCCTTCCTAGTTATGGATTTGTGATCAAACCTCAAGTTTATTACTCATTTCTTACCAAAACTCATCAAATCATCAAGTAAGTTTCAAGAACATGTTTTGATCATTTTATACTTTCATTTGATATATATGTTCATGTATTTTCAAGTTATATTAGTCATCCATGCAAGTTACCTATGTTTTACATACCACATTTGAACATAAACTCTTTAAATCACTAGATCTATAAGTTTCACTAATGATCTCATGAAATCCACCAAGGTTGTGATGTTTAGGACCCCATGACACCCTAAGAAGGTGTATGGTAGGATCTGCGAACTTGTGGAGTTGATTTGAGTTAGTATGATCAAGTTTAGAACCAAGAAAGTGAGTTTTTAACAATCTAAAATAGCTACTGTCCAAAAACGTGTAAACTGGAAAACTCATTAACTTTTGGTATATTTTGGCCTTCATATTCAGAAAGTTCTTTCAAAAATGAAACCGTGGCCGCAAGAATCACTAAAAACCGACTTATAACGAAGGAGATATGATTTTTCAAAGTTAGACGACGAAAACTAATTTTCTGAAAATTTAGTTGCTGATCGCCGAGATTCAAAGGACAAAACAAGGCGTTAGACGTGATCTAGACGACCCGAACTACTGAGATTATGTTAGTTCATGTTTATACGAAGCCGTGGATATAAAGAACGTAGAAAACGAGCTTATAACGGCCGAGTTATTCACGTTTGAAGCCCGACGTACCATGTTTATTTTGACAGCCACTATTAGAAAGTGTTTTAAATATTAAAACTAGTGTTTTTGCGAAACATAACGTTGTTAGCCGATTTTCTAATTGATCGAGGCGTGTACAATCAAAAGTTAAATGAAACGACATTTATACATTGTTACAAGGTTTTCAAAACGTCGAGTTTGATCAACAAACACGTAACGTGCAATATTTCGCGACTAGTTTCACGAAGCCATTTTGAACATATTTTCACAAGTTAAGGAAAATATTAAATTGCGATGAAAACGCTACATTTTGCCGATAGAACACCAAACGAGGATCGTGGAGTACCGTTTCAACATATTTATGCGAAAAGTAGTTTATAACTTAACGAGACGTCAAAAGTGCATTTTTCGTCGATAAACGTTATTTTCAAAACTAACAAGTGGTATCGTTAACATACGTATTTGCATGTGTTGCATTGTATCATTGCTTACATTGGCTCACATCATTCATAATAGGTCGTGGTTAGAGACCGAGCTTTATTTCATCATATCCATCATTGTCATTGTTGCTATATCATATCAGGTGAGTTTTCATAGCCCCGTTTTAAATTGTTTATTGATTTCTAAACTCTCGGGGGAGAATACATTGCACCATTTTTATATGCGGACCAAAGTATGCAAACTCATTACATTGCTTAAGTTACATCATTGCCCAGATTAAAGTCCCCTTTTATTATCATGAACCGTTAATTGTTAGCAAGCGAGAGTGAGTGGATAGATCTATTGAGGGTGACTCCTCCGTTCGGGTTGGTAGCGCCAACTTGTCAAATGAACGCATTTCATTTCTGTCATATTAGAGTGATTGGCAAACACTCAGTTGGGGCATTTCATTCAGTCTAGCTTCGGGGTCATGAGCTTAAGAGCTAATGTATCATTTATATGTGGCATTGTATTTGTAATACACTTTATACTTGTGGTATCCGTACAAAATTTCATTTACATAAACCTATAATCTCACCAACATTTTTGTTGACCATTTTTAGCAATGTATTTTCAGGTAATTAAGGTATCGCATGTTGGCTTGCATATGGACATCATGGAGTCGCGGAGTCGACGCGTCTCACTTTATATTTTATGCACTTATCCATCATTTGAATTGTATGAACCTGTTTTATGAAAACTTGTTTCACCTTTTGGGACCTAGCTTTATAACTCTGAATGTTTTTAAATAATCAAACGATGTATTTTCTAAACGACACTTTAGGTCGTTCAATATAACTGCAACTTTGGTGCTATGACCAGTCGTGCCCCTGAATGACTTATTCCGCTGCAAGTCACGAAATTTGGGGGTGTGACAACCAATATTGTAATTTCTGCTATCTTTCATGAAATGAGGCTCGGGGCTCATTTAGGCTAGTAAACAGTTGATTCAGGACACGAGAATTTTGCCATCACGCTCAGAATAATATTTCCAATAAAAACGACTATTCATACGCCTCGTTTCTCAAAAATAATAAAATAACCAAATCAAATCGTCGGTTGTGACAGTGCTCGTTGTGCACGTTTTCCACATTTCGCGAGATAACTTCACGTTTTTAAACCAATTGAGTTCATAAAAGTTCGTATATGAAAAATAGGGATAATCTCGTATAAAAATACGTCTGGAAAATTATGGGTTGTCACAATATATATATATATATATATATATATTATATATATATATATATATATATATTATATATATTATATATATATATTATATATATATATATATGGTGTACACTTTAAAGTAGGATACAATAGGCACCAATGAATAAGTGACAAGTGTCCTTTGTATTTAAAAGAAAATGTTAATTAATTTTAATTTACTTGAGGGTACTATAGGTATTTTAGATATATAACACAACCCAATTTCTCATATAACCTACTACTACACACACAATTTGCCGTCACTTTTTTTGCATATGTTCTTTCTCTTCCTTCCAAGTTCTATACATTCATAGAGTTAGGGAATTTGGCACCACCCTACGACTGATATTAAGGAATACAACACTCTAATTAAAACAAGGACGTGATAATTTGACTAATCAATAGGAGATAACTAGTGAGTAGTAAGATTATAAGTAAACACCTTTATCTATCATACGAGTTCTTACCAATTTACTTTTCCGCATATTTAGTTTAATTTAGTTAATTAGTAGTTATAAAACCAAACTCTTCAAACCTCGAGATCTTTACTTGCTTTATAAAAATATAAAAATACAAAAATAACCATCCTTCAACCCTTAGACTTAATTTGTTATACACTTCGAGTTTTCACAATACTATTCCCCTAGAGAATGATCAATCCCCCGTGTCTTACCTATACTACATTACAATGGTTAGGTACACTACCTAGGAGGATTGTAAAACTTATTGTGTTTACAATTATCTGCATCAGTTTTTGAACCCTTTGGTCGACTAAAGTCGATCGATCCAAGGGATTCCCAAACCCTTGATCGATCGTGAGTGTTCCCAAAGAAAACCGTGTAGTTGAACTTGAACCATCTAGCAAATCCAAACATCATCAGTACCGGTGGACACCTGTAGCGTCCTTGTACGGGTATTCAAAAGATAGATCATGTCGAGCAAGTCAAAGTTACGCACGTTCTAACTATTACTGTAGTTAAATTAATTTTTGATTGTAACACATGCATGGACTCGTGGCTAGGGTTTAAAGTTAGTTTCATTCCACATATTATTTATAATATTAATTAAATGTAATAAGTAAACGTAACCCTACATATTTTGATTTATGTCCAACGCCTTGATAACACAAGGTTATCTCGATATGTTTTAAGTGTATGAATCATGCATTAGCAGGGTGGATATATGCAAAGATATTTGTTCCTCTTTTGAAGAGAATGATATTATTGTGGCCACTCAATGAGGTGTTTGATATTAACATGGTCGTGACTGGAGTAGAGGTTTTACTATGGTATATATTATATCTATTATACATTTATCGCGCGACCCGCCCACCTTTCTTTTGCAACCCGCCTTTTTCAAGGATCCAGTTTATTATTGGTGCCCCGCCCTATTCATTCTCCCTCAGATCTTCTTCTTTCCTTTGAGATCCGACAGCTGCGGATCCGGTATCACAACCCGAAATTTTCTGATCCGAGTTTATGGGTTTTCTTGCAGCTACAGGAATATGTGAGGGGAGCTACAGAGGTATGAATAGTTAAGTTTATATTATTTTTTTGTTATGGATCTTCTTATGCCAGCTGTTCTGTATACAGTTTCTCAGTCGGTTATATCCACACTTTTAGATCTGAGTTAGGGTTATCACTGCCTTTTGTGATGAAGGGAAAAATAAAAAATGCCGTTCTTTTCGGTAATTTAGGTTTTTGATATTGAGGTTTGATTCAGATTTCTCATGTTGTTATTTGTTTATTTAGGTTTTTGTTAATTTTTAGGCTTTGCTTTTGCTAAAGGTTTCGGGTTTGTTCGTGATATTAACCTCTGATTTGCTTAGGCTTTACTTTTGCTAAAGGTTTATGCTTTTGTTTGTGATATTGAGGTCTGATTTTCTTTGTGTTATTTCTGGGTGTATATTTTTAGGCTTTACTTTTGCTAAAGGTTTTGGGTTTGTTCGTGATATTAACCTCTGATTTGCTTAGGCTTTACTTTTGCTAAAGGTTTCTGCTTTTTTTTGTGATATTGAGGTCTGATTTTCTTTGTGTTATTTCTGGGTGTATGTTCTGTTATCAATTTGATAGTTTAAATTTTTAGTTGCTGATGTTGGTATTTGTTAATTTAGCTTTTGAGTAATTTTTTGGCTTTACTTTTGTTAAATGTTTACTTTTGTCGTTTCAGATTCAGATTTCTGATGTTGTTATTTGTTTATTTAGATTTTTGTTAAGCTCTGATTTCCTTGGGCTTTATTTTTGCTAAAGGTTTTTGCTTTTGTTTGTGATATTGAGGTCTGATTTTGTTTAGTTATTTGTGGGTGTAACTGAATATGTTTTTGATATTGAGGCATAACCGAATATGTATGTTGGCTGGGCAAAGACTGGACGGCATTATTATGCAACCATCTTTGTTTCTAACCAATAGTTGTTAATTGTTAGTTAGTCCATATCTTGGCGGGTCAAGTCAGTGGATTTACAGCCATGGTGGGCATAACTGAATATGTATGTTGGCTGGACAAGGATTGGATGGCATTATTATGCAACCGTCTTTCTTTCTAACCAGTATTGTCTTTGGTTGAACAGCGTGGATATCCAAGTTATTGTTATTTCATTATGTTATGTAGTAAAAGTTGGTAATCCTTAGTTAGTCCATATCTTGGCGGGGCAAGTCAGTTGATTTGCAGCCATGGTGGGCAACTTGGACTATGATGATCAATTTTCGCCACAAGGTATGCTTTTCAGGTCTTCATCTTTCTCATTTTCGGAAAGGCAAATATGGAACATGATACCATCGTCATTAGTTATAAATAGATTTCATACTATTTAACTTATACCTATAATATAAGAAAAATGTTGTTTCAGGTCCTAAACATAAGCTGCCGGATGAAAGTGAGGATGAGAAACAGCACACAATGGCACATGCCATTGGCATGAGGCTGTTGGTGAACCACCAGTGCCGGCTGCAAATGCAACTGCTCGGCTTGGTAGGTTTCCTAGCATTTCCAAAGACATGGAAATAAAAAGGTCATTTATGCTAATTTTAGTGGTTTGTACTCGAAACTTAATGGATTTCTGCAGTTTATATGATTTTATTATGTGGATATTCATTTGTTTTTCAGTTTATATGAAGTAGGGATGGTCTGCCTTAAATTTGGAATTAAATAACAATTTTGTTAAAAAATTTCAATCGAGTACTTTTGTTAAAGGTTATGGTCAGATACCCATATCAATTCTATCTTAAATAAGCAATTTTAAATGACGTGCTTATTAGAAAACTTCTAAAAATATACTGATTTGCCCCACCAACATGCGGACAATCACAACTTTAGTCATATCCGCAGAAAGCAGATAAAACATGATAGCACACTTGAGTTTTACTGATTGCAAATTTACAATAATTGCCGGATCCAAAGTTCAGCCTCATATTCTTAGGACCTTTAGATTATCCTGAATAAGATCCAAAGATTTGGCCTCATATTCTGGTTTTCTTCTTACAGATATTGCACGATTGGCTCAGAATGTCAAAGTGAGGCAAAGGTTAGCTTCAATCTTTTGATGGACAAACTCTCCTTTCATATTTTCTTTAATTCTTTGTTATTGTGTGCAGATTTTGGGAACTGGTATTGTGACATTCTGCGTATGTTGGCGGGGCAGCACCACAAAAGTGATGTTTGCAGCCACGGCGGGTCGATAACACATTCTCAGCCCAGGTAATTTTCGGTTTCGCAAGGCAATGATGAGTCTAGGGGTGGGGAGGACTATAGATGAGGTCGTTTGCATCTTGGCGTGGCAAGTTACTAAAGTTGCGGCCATGGCTAATGTTCTACCTCATCGTTCCGCTCCGCTTTTGATGTTATGTATAATGAGAATGGTGCCAATACTGATTATCAAATATTGACTGATATTACTTGACAGGTTGTTGTGAATTGTCATATGAGTTCTTATTGCATTAATATGAGTTCATATTGGCTTAACTTGAAATTTGAGGATTATAGCCACTGCTGTAACATACATGAGATGTGCTTATACAAGGTATATATTCTGACAAATTATAGTTTCCAATTTCTGGTAGTCGATATGAAATCTAATGTCCTGTTTTACGCTGCTTGAAAATTTGAGGAATATATATCTATATTTGATGTACAAAATAGGGAATCTTGGTTAGTATAAAGTCAAACTCTCTTATATTCGAATGGCTGGAATGCTTTTGTACATGTGGCCAGTTTTATGAACTTATGAATTACGGTAGATTTTGTGGTGCTTTAGATCGTAACAGTTGGAACCAGATAAAACAAGATAGCACACTTGAGTTTTATCGATTGCAAATTTACAATGATTGCCCGATCCAAACTTTAGCCTCATATTCTTAGAACCTTTAGATTATCCTGAATAAGATCCAATGATTTGGCCTCATATTCTGGTTTTCTTCTTACAGATATTGCACGATTGGCTAAAAATGTCAAAGTGGGGCAGAGGTTACCTTCTATCTTTTGGTGGACAAACTCTCCTTTCACATCATCTCATATTTTCTTTAATTCTTTGTTACTGTGTGCAGATTTTGAGAACTTGTATTGTGACATTCCGCGTATGTTGGCGGGGTAGCATCACAAAAGTGATGTTTGTAGCCACGGCGGCTCAATAACACGTTCTCAGTTTGGGCCCATAACGGGTCTGCCCCGGGTAATTTGCGGTTTCATGAGGCAATGATGAATCTAGGGGTGGGGAGGACTATAGATGAGGTCGTTTGCATCTTGCCGTGGCAACTTACTAAAGTTGCAGCCATGGCGGATGTTCTGGCTCATCGTTCCACTCCGCTTTTCATGTTATGTATAATGAGAATCGTGGCAGTACTGATTATCAGAAATTACGATGAATCTCTGCGGATATGACTAAAGTTGTGATTATCTGCATGTTGGCGGGGCAAATCAGTAGATTTGCAGCCATCTTGGATCTTTACGCTTTTTTCGATTCCCACCCTGTCTGAGCCTCATAAACATTTTTGCCTGCTTTTGCATGGTCTTGAAGGTTCACCTGCTGTTGCAAATACCGCACAAACCATTTTACCTGCTCATGATTAGCATTGCACAATTGAATGTCGTGTAACTCAAGGTGATGTCTATTAATACTTTAGAATAAATGGATTCTTATATCGTTAAAAATTATTTTCATTCGTTTAAGTTTGTTGCTAAAGACTGGATTAATGGTAACTTTTTTTTCCATGATACATCGTCTCTGTTAATGGTGACTATTAGGCAATATATGTGTGATTAGAATCTAAAGTTCACTAAATCCATTTGTGGGAGTTGCATAAAGAAAAACTAAAAGCAGTTGCTGCTTTTAAGTCACTTCAGGAAAAGCTAGAAGAGTTAAGAATGGAGATTCACAGAAAGATGTGTACCTATTTTTCCATATTTCCGTGAGTTAAACCTTCTAATTTTACATGTTTTTTTTTCCTACTAGGGGTATACTAAAATCAATAAGAGGTCAGTATTGACGTCCATGGAGAACTACGTAACACTACTTCTCGAGGCTGGAAGACCCTGTTACACACCATTGTAAGCTCTTCAAGCATTTTAGAACTTTCTTATCTACCATACGATGTGTATATGTGACTTTCTGTTCTTCATCCTTAAATCGATTTTCATATAAATATTTTCAGATTTGCTTATGGTGTATTGAGGAGATTTGTACCTGAAGACAAAGTGGAGTCAATTGAAGGTCTTGCATTGACAGCTGATCAAAGAGGTGCTATCTTTGCATTATTTATTTATTATTTTGACACCAGTGCTACATTTAATTTATAAAGTATCTTGCATAGGATGCTGCAGAGGCAATAGATTCAGTTTCCGACAGTGTTATTCCTGTTTTCAAGGCTGCTGCAGCAGAGTTCTTAAAATCTTCTGGCTTATCTCCTGTAAAACTGCTCGCAAAGGCACTTGCCAAGATTATTGTGAGTGTTTTTTTAGTTGTTTTTGTCATTTGATGTGGTGTGTTTTTTTTTTTTCTAATTAAGTTTACATGTTTTTTTTTCCTACTAGGGGTATACTGAAATCAAGAAGAGGTCAGCATCGACGTCCATGGAGAACTACGTAACACTACTTCTCGAGGCTGGAAGACCCTGTTACACACCATTGTAAGCTCTTCAAGCATTTTAGAACTTTCTTATCTACCATACGATGTGTATACGTGACTTTCTGTTCTTCATCCTTAAATCGATTTTCATATAAATATTTTCAGATTTGGTTATGGTATATTGAGGAGATTTGTACCTCAAGACAAAGTGGAGTCAATTCAAGGTCTTGCATTGACAGCTGATCAAAGAGGTTATGCCTGTCATTGTTAGGTACGTGATAATGGAGTTATTTAACCGAGGATTACATAAAGGGTATTACGAATCCTTTTCCAATCATTATGAACCCGTTCATAAGTAATTGGGTCAATTTTTTCCTATTTTGCGATAAATGATTGTATGGACCATTGTTATTTATTGGACAACAAAAATAAAATCACGGTCACTATCATTTCAATACTTCTCTTTATTTAAAGTACTTTAAGGTCTGTAGTTCAGTTCTAATCTTTGTGGCTTATGTGGATTTTCAGGTCGGGATATAGGAGTGAATCTTCCAATTTTGTTAAACGTAATCGTTCACCAACATGTATTCATTTCCTGTTACCGGTTGCAGTTGCGGCTACATTTTGCTGCTGGCATCACACAGCCATCACAGTGAATGGCAACAGAGGGCAAATAGGCAGGTTAGCTTTCGTATTTGCTGCTTTGTTGACAGGTTAACGTCTACCAAGTTGGCTTATATTTATGCTTTATGGCTGTCCAGTGTTTGGTGAGTCTTTTTTTTTCTCTTTTTTTTTCTATTTTTTTATTTTTTTCATCTGAGATACGACACAATCTTTATGAACCCATTCATAAGTAATTAGGTCAATTTTGCCCTATTTTGCGATAAATGATTGTATGGAGCATTGTTATTTATTGGACAACAAAAATAAAATCGCGATCACTATCATTTCAATACTTCTCTTTATTTAAAGCACTTTAAAGTCTGTAGTTCAGTTCTGATCTTTGTGGCTTATGTGGATTTTCAGGTCGGGATATAGGAGTGAATCTCATGATTTTGTTAAACACAATCATTCACCGACATGTATTCATTTCCTCTTACCGGTTGCAGTTGTGGTTACATTTTGCTATTGGCATCACACAGCCATCACAGTGAATGGCAACAGAGGGCAAATAGGCAGGTTAGCTTTCGTATTTGCTGCTTTGTTGACAGGTCATAATGCACAATTTTAACGGAAACAATCATGATTATGATGCACAATTTTAACAGGAACTATAATATTTAAGTTGTAAGATATTGGACTTTTTTTTTTGCTTTAAAAGGTTTTATGTTTTTATTTGGAAATTGGGTAATAGTTGATGGTTAGATTGGATATATATGCAAATGGCCACCTTTTTTATGATCCGTGAGTGAGGTCAGTATGTAAAAGCAGATTGCAATCATCCAACTTGCAATGATAGTTAAGATCTGGACATTTATATACGTGTGTTATATGTTTCAGACATCATCTTCTACTTGCTCCTAAGGGGAAGAAACACCCATATCCGTGTCTTCAGTTCACTTTCTTGGGCCCTCGGTCGTGTGTCAACACTGTCAAGGTAAAATTTCCATATTACTTTTTAAGTTTGGGAGAAAATGAAAAAAGGCTTCGTTAAGAAGTTTCTTTCTTTGCGCTTTTAAATCTGAAGGGAAAGGCGGGTCTCCTTGGAATGGTATACGGTTTTTACTTGGGCTGATATTCATGCTTTAATTTTAGCTGTACAAGGGGATGTCTGGAATTGCTATACTAAACTTTAATTCCACTAAAAAAAAAAAAAAAAAAAAAAAAAAAAAAAAAAAAAGGTTTACTGATCCAGCACCAAAATATAATGAAACATTAAAGTTTCGATATACAAATCTTCAAAGATTCTAGCCTTTATGGATTGAAAAATTAATTGTTTGACTGCAAAAAGCAACACTATAGCTCTAGCAATAAATCTTATTTCTGTCAACTTGCTAATGCAGGAAGTTCATGGAAGATTGGTTATAGGTTCGTTCTTGCTGAAGTCATACTTACGTCTGTCAACCTAGAAGTCTTGAAGTTGAAAACACCTACCAAGTTTTCCTTACATCCTCCATTTCAAAAAGATCTAATCCATTAGAGTTTTTAAATTATTATCATTTGTGTAAATCATGTTTACATTAACCCAGAATCTATACATATATGATTCATATCATTTTTTATAAACTTTTTGTAAGTTTGATCAACATGGCCAACATTGTCAAACTCTATTTGGTATTCTTTATGATCTAAATTATACCGGTCCTTGATTTCCTTTTTTGTATCAGCAAATGAGGAATGTGTGTTGACGTAAATTAGCTATTTATTATCAAAAGAGAAATTTTGCCCATCTTTTTTACAATTTTTTAACGCTAACTTGCATGTACAAATACCCCGCCGCAACGCGCGGGTAACATACCTCGTTGAGAAACATATGTTAGCGATTTAAGATTGCTTAATCCATGTCTCAAATTAACATATATCAGAACAAAGGGAATAAGAGTATTATAATCATAAATCATTAAGAGTTAATGATAGTTATTTGGTTCTATCAACCATCGAATAAGTCGTATATTTTTTGGAGGCAGACAAAACCGTTGCTAGACGCTTGTTGTGCTCGGTATTTAATTACTAGAGGTTATACCATGTCCAAGTGGGAGTTTGTAGGAATATGTACATGATATAACGGGAATTATGATACCATTGGGGTCGCACATAACATTTCGATATTATAGTTTTACATATTTATTGTAATATATAAATGGTTCATTAAACGAAAGAGAGTCGGACTTAATTAATTAGATTAACTAGGATAAAAGAGAACGAGCCAAAAAGCCTAACAAGGAGGCGTGAGCCCTTATGGGTCGCACGTGAGGCCGATCACCTTAGAGTGGACCAGGCTTGGGATTTTGGTTGGATGACTTGTTTAAAAAGATACGTATATTTTCAAATTAGATAATTATCTCTTTATTTATTTTATTATTGGTAATTATATTATTATGAATTTGGTTATTATTCAATAAGACTTATAAATAGAGGAGATATATTTCATTTAATATGCAATTCAGAAACCCTAAAAAGTTCTCTCCCCCTTCTTCTCTTCGTACGACCGTACAACATAACCCACACGAACACTTTTGTTCATGTGATTTGATCTAATCACTTGTGTTGTTGCTACTATCCGGATCATCTGCTAGCACCTGGTTGCAATTGTTTGAGGACTAGTGTGGTAATCCATGAGGATTCTTGCTTTAGGCTATACGTTTGTGTTGATCTCTCACACAAACAAACAGGTACGCAATAGTGCTATAAACTGTATATGGATCACTGGCTCTCGAAAACTATGGTAGGCTTATTGTCTTCTGCTGCATGTTTTGTGTTAAACTGTTATGAAAATTTTGATATTTACTTAACGTATTCCATCACAAAGAACCATGTTGTACTTGATGCAAAATAACTGGACATTCTAAAGATAGATGTCATGAACCTACATCTTCACAAAGAACGGCATACAGTTAGGGAAAACCTTTACATAAGTGACTGATGAATGTTAGTTTCATGTTAACTAAAAAGTAATTGTAATTGTCCGGGTGTTATGTTAGGTTAATTGAAAAAACGACAAATATGTTTATTGAAAAAACAACAAACATGTTACATTTTTTTTTTTTTTTGAGAAACCATGAATATTCAATTTTATATTTCATCAAAATAGAATTTACATCATGGTTGAAGGCAAACAAGCAACCACTATGCAACAAACATGTTACACCGAAATAACAAATGCAAATAACATAAGATTACATGGAAAATAACTACACGTTCCTAACGTTCTAGAGCATGAACCGTGGTTTTCTTTGGCAACTTTGACCATTCTCATCTTTGGCTTGATCTTTGTAGGAGTGAATTCATACCTTGAAAAATAAATGTTAATTAGTTTCTCTTTAAGTCTTATACATGGGAACATGTCACATCAAATATTAGTATCAGTGACCAAAGGTAGCAGACCATCATCCAAACTCTTATTCGGATTTTGAAAATTAAAATATCTAGATGTTTTTACATCATAACCTAATTCGCTTACAAGTTGATGCAATTAATCTATGCAAAATGTGTTGATATTTAGAAAGTCAACATAAGCGTAAACACCCTCGTCGAAGGTGATACAACCAAATTTGGTCGAGAAAGTACCATAATGATGTAGTCTAATAGAAAAAAGTAGTTCATCTTCATCACCATCTTCACCATATATTGCCTCGGTGAAGTTGTATGGGCCTTCAGATATTCATTCACGGACAACCATGTTACGAGCTTTGAATGTACATCCCTGAACAAAAATTAGGGAGTGTTTATAAGATAAATGAAGCTAAAAAACGTGTAAATTGGGATAAGTAGAAAACTTGCGAAAAAGATGTAGCGGATTTGTGAAAAATAGCATAAACGTTTTTTATTTTGTTGCTAAAGAAGATAGTAACTCATCATATACACTGGTTCAGGTAATTATTCTATTACTTCCAACAGTTGATTGCATAAGAAAACTATGCTCCTGTTTGATATCCATTTATCATGAACTGTTACAAGTTAATGTTTGGGTTCATATTTTACTGAAAGAAAATGGATATGCTTTCATTATGACATGGTAATCGAGTCTTACTTCTATTATTCTCTGATAAGTCTGAAAGTGACTGGTGTATTTTAGGCAAAACTTAGATTACTCTCCAATTACTAATTTAGGTGTTGATGCTTTCATATAACAATTGTCTATGATTACGTGTGTGTACATATTAAGTTGTTTATAAGCAATATATGAAGTGAAGTTATATGCCAAAATTGTCTCATGATTCTGCTTCTTATGTTGATCTTGAGAGTTGAGTGACTAAACTAAGAAGTGAATTACAATCACTGTGTTTAATTTATTAAGTCGTTGATAGATAGGGCTATTTATGTCTATAGAACATGTGAAAAGAGAGTTTATAGTCTGTGCTTCTTATTTCGTTGTCGACCATACCCATATCCCTTTTATCACCTTAATCGTACAACTAATCTTCCGGGGTTTTTGTAGCCTGGCCCTTCATGGCGTGACATTTTGATCACTAGTGGTCACATAGGGTGGCTTTTAGGATTGTATGGTGTACTCAGAGAGAAATTCTCATCTAAAGCTTACTGGATTGACTATCCTCTTGCGGTGTCTGCCCGAAAACTCATAGTACAGCTTTTCTCTCTCACAGGAACTATATTTCCATCTGGCAAGTATTTCTCCCTTAAAGCATGTCAAATGTTGTTTCCTTTTGGCGTTTATTAATATCTTTTTGGGGGTGACATTGTCATGTCATTTTTATAAAATTGGGAGAGATATTTCATTTTGAGGGGTTTTGCTCGAACGTTTCCAATCTAAACTACTGCTTTCTTTAATCATAGATGCTGGTGTTTCGCAAGGGAACCATCTTGTGCAACTATTATCTCGAATCATACAATGGGTTCATCCTCCTGATGCTATGGCAAAAGCAATTGAATGTGGAAGAAGTGAAAGGTAAAATTGACGAGAATTTTCTCATAATCAGAAAACAGTAAAAATACCAGATTTTTTCTTGAAGTAAGAGAGAGAAACTGAACCAACATGGAATTGAAAACTGGTTACAGTTTTCGACCCACTATTAACAGGCCCCTGGCCCATACACACATGTTCACTATCTAGCAAACCCAATAAAGACTACTAACTACAAATTTCAGAAGTAAATGAATACCCGTTAATACACTTGGATTCAACTTATTATTCAACATATATGTTTCGCATGTACTCTCATCGATGTTCTGGTTTTTGTTTCCTTACATGGTTGTTTTGTTCAGTGAGCTGCTTGATGGCTGCCGTGGGCTGTTATCCGTAGTTGCTGTTACGAACCCAGTTAGTTTTGATGACCTTTTAAAACACATAAGGTTAGTTAAGCATATTTTAACATATCATACTGATTACTTTTGTAGTAGCATTAATGTGTTAACTTATAGCACTTGAATGAATTGACGACTTCATGTTTTTCTACATATGCTCATATATTTGCTTTTGATCTTTTCGATGTTCAGGCCTTTTGGCACAATCAGTCTATTGTCCGCCTTAATGTGTGAAGTTGTTAAAGACCTTATGACCAAAGACATGGAAGAAGAGCCGTGGAGCTGGGTTGCACGAGATATCTTATTAGATACTTGGACGACCCTTTTAACGGTAATTAGTTGATTAGCATCTAGAGCTCTATACATGACATTTGTTACAACAAGTTTTGCATAAATTTTCTTTTAATCTTCTACAGGAGATAATCAGTTCTGGTGTGAAATCATTGCTTCCACCAAAAGGAATAAATGTTGCTGCCAATCTTTTTGCCCAAATTGTAGAATCAGAACTAAAAGGTATGCTTGGCTTCCCAGGTTTACTTTTTTGTTTTTGTAGTGAATGTTTAATTTGAATATTGTGAATGATACAGCTGCATCAGCCGGCGAAGAGAAAGAAGAATACTTTCAAGCCTTTATAGCCGGTTGATATGTGTTAAATTACACATACCTTTTACCTAATAAATCAAACCAAATCGACTAAAAACTAACCAAATATGCCAAATATATTGTGTTTTTGTGTTTATGTATGTGCAGGTACCAGATATAAAAAAATGACAAAAATGATGTCAAAACGGACAAAACCGTGCATGAGAGTGGAAAAAGAAAAAAAATTAAAAAAATATATATATAAAATAAAATAAAAAGACGAAGTTGTGAAAGATTAAACAAGGCTTAGCCCAGGATTATATGCAAGCCCAAGTTTAACAAGTGTGGGAACCCATTGCATGAAAGCCCACAAGATTTATGTCCAAGGCCCATGTGAAGAAATATTTGATATATCACATAAATTATTTCCGGTTTGATATTGCTACATACACGACAAAATCAAGACAAATGAAAAAACAAATTTGAAAAATTTGTGGACATGGCCACGTGAAGCAATAACAAAATTGAAGACAAATGAAATAACTTGTGGGACCTGCTTTCTATCTCCGCCATTCAACAAATAATGAGAAAAATATAATAAGATTGTGGACTTAGCATGTACGCATCACCCCACTATCCTCAAGCAGCCAACCAAAGATCGAAACGTGGCGTAGCTTGGGAAAATAGCCGACTCCATTGGCTATAAATAGAGGTAGATCCGAAGAAGAAATATAGTTTTTAGATAGCAGTTTTTTTTTCCTTCGTTAGTTTTTATTTTACGCACAGCAGCTATTTTTCACTCCGCATTTTATTTTCACACACACATGTCTTTATTTTTGTAGCAGTTCTATATTTTAGAAGTAATCTTTAGTTTAAGCTTTATTTTCAAGTAGTATTGTAATAGCTTATTTCAACTAGCCTTTTCAAGTGCTTATTTTGTAACCAACTTTTTATTAATCAATGAAGTTTATGTTGTCTTTTTAGCTTATTACTTCCTATTCTCTTTACCCTCTAGCTCAATTCAAACACCAAAATAGATGCATGAGCTTATTAAACTCGGCTTATTTTCCAAATAAGCCTTGACATTTCTTAAGTTTGAGAGCACCTTTTTTTATTTATTTAGTAGCTTTTATTTAGATCTAGTCAGTTTCATTAATTTTTTATATAAAGTTTGCAACTTTTTTTTTCCTTGAACAATAAGCTATTTAATAGCTTGTTCATTTAGATCTAGTCCTTAAACATACTCGATTCGCGTCTATTCTTCGGAGTGGGCAACTTAGCTTCGGGTGGACTTAGATCTAATAGTTTTTAGTTATAAAGTTTTAATCTTTTTACCTATTAGACTACTTTTAGCTTATTTCATATAATAGTATTGCTTATTATTGTTTATTATTTCTAACCTTTAATAAAGTTCTTGTTTTTCTTTGATCTCTTATCTTTCGCGACCTAAGGCGAGGAGCTTAAGGGTCTTATAAGCATAAAAATCATTAAAACTTACAACTTTAATAACTTTTATTAAGCTCTTTAGTTAACAAAGTTTTCAACTTTATTAACTAATTAGTAAAATTAAAGTTAATAGAGAAATAAAATTTAATAATTTATTTAGTTTATTAGATCGGGTGGTAATTCTCTCGTGTAAATCACCGGGTCTTATTCTCTTACCTTTTTATCACTTTTAGCTTAAATACTTAGTTTAATATTTTGTTTACTATTGTAGAATTAATTGTTATTAGTTTAATTATTACTTAACAAGCATATCTTTTTATTATCTTATTTTCTAGAGTTCATTATTATCTTTGTAGTTTTGCTTAATTAATCTAGTTTTTTTTATCACTTAAAATAGCTTTTAATCTTTTACTGTTAAAACAAAACAAAAAGTAAAAATCATTCCTTCAAGCATTTTAATAACAAACCTCAAACGACATCCTCCATTCACACCTCGTTGGGACACGACCTGGGTAACACTTGCCCGGAATCACATATATCTTACTTGTGAGTTTTGCACGTTGACCTTTTTCCCAAAAAGATTGACTAGCTGACTCGCACGTATCGTGTATATTTGACGTATACATTATCAACGAATCAATTTTTTGCGCCGCTGCCGGGGAGGTTGTGTTGCGACAATATCGTTAAGGTTATCAATTCGTGTTTTGAAAACCCTTCCTTGTGAAGTTTTCATTCTTTTTGTGAATATTTTCTTAAAAACCAAAAAAAAATCAACAAAACAAATCGTAAGTTAATTGTTTTCGGATTATCTTGAAATTACAACCTATACAAGTGGTTTAAGGATGGTTTGACATTAAATTGACAAACCGAAAGAGGCGGGTTTTTAATCAGCTTTCGAGCGGACCTTTGCTTCTCCGCCACTCTGCGAGTAGTTTTGAGAGAAACGTATAGCGGTTGGCGAATCGATACCAAAAATATCGTGTTTTTCAAATTTTTCTTCAAAAATCCAAAAATATTTTCATTTCCCAATTCTGTTTTCTTTTTAAACTTTCAATTCTCTTTGGTGTATGAACACACGTTCTTCTACACCCGATCTTCTTTCACCAGTTTCCAATCCCGAAAGAATTATTCGTCGAGGTCGACGTCTTGATTTTCAAGGCATCGAAGAGATGGATACTAATACAAACAATGATGAGCCAGCTCCCGATCTCCGAACGATGGA
>CP139503.1:55015548-55183833 GCA_021014915.2 Artemisia tridentata subsp. tridentata
AACAAGCACGATTGCCTGCGCGTTGCTGCAAGGCGCTCGTTTTTATGTTAAAACATTTAGGCAAAATAAAATGTAAATTCTTGATATACATGCATGCCGAAACAACACGTATGAGTATGACACTTAGCTAATGTCGCAACTGAAACCAATATTTTAGTAACCCAATTGTATCCTTGCACTTTCGTGCACATCTGAATGTTTGAGAGATACATTTGGTTTAAAATGCAACAAAACGATCAAGCTCTAGAGAAGGCACTTCAAATTTACCATTCATTGATGCACCGGATACAATAGGATTTTTGTTGACAGTTGGTGCAAGCAACAACAGTTTTTCTATTGCTTTTCTTACATTGGTGACATTTGTTTCCACTTTTACGATCCTGGCAAGAAATATTTGTCAAAAATTACACCGATGCTATTGTTTTTCTTACATTGGTGACATTTGTTCCAACATTTACGATGACCCTGATGATTAGATACAAAAGAGTATATATATGAACCTTCATGTTATGGCCTGTTTTCTGTTTTTGGGCTTGAAGCTCATAAAATTTTGATAATGTCATCTGCCACTCCTGCACTTCATCATCGGACTCTTGCATACACAACTTCCTTCTCGTCTCTTTTTTTGGATAGTTCTGTTTAGTAAATTTCATTTCTTTTAAGATCTGAACCACATTGTGATCGATTTCATTCACATCAGATCCCAGGTTGTCCTGTTGTCCTGTTACAGATCCATTTTCCAAAATTGCATCAGTTACAATAAGTTTTATTTTTCTAACTAATTTCTTATCTTTTTTATATTAATAAAAAGTCATTAAGTGTAAAACATCAGCAACTTTCCATGTTTAAACAACACATATACAGATGATTCTTGCTTTGGACACCTAGGGTCACATAGAAAAACCACAATGCATAAACATGAACTACTAAGCAAAACATATCTTGAATTGACCCATTCGCACAATAGACAAACATCATTAAAAAACTGGTAAGTATGAAAAACCAGAAGGTAATGAGTAAAAAAAATGTCGTATAACTGGAAATACCATTTTGTGTTAATACCGAATACAGAAAATCTTGTTTCATCATTAAAAAACTGCAACAAAATTAAGTGCCTGTGAAAAAAGAGTCCCTCCTCTCCTCTTCAAATGGTGGATCCTATATACTGCCTCCTAAAACGTTTTTGTCTTCAATGTTTTCCCATCTCCAAACTCCCCAGAATCAGTTATAGATGTCGATTTTTTCTAAGCCTTTGTCCTTTATCATGTTCCTAAAAGAATAGATATAAAGTAATTGTGACCTGTTGTCTGCACAATTGAAGAAGCCTTGCAAGTTGCCCTATCGCTTTGTCAACCGTTTCCAACCCTTTGACTTTAAAGACAGTAGCTTTATCATGTCCCGCATCATCTATCGCCTGCAATTTATAAAATCATAGTATTATTATCTTGTCATTCACTCAATTGTGCAAAAAATAACTTGTAACAATTTCCCCCTAATGGGATGCGATTATATAGTGTCGAAGAAAGGAACTTTAGCCACTTTGCTGGATGCCCGTATGCTATACGACATGAAAAGTGCATTATGTAGATGAAAGAGATTGATATAAATTAGGAGGTTAAAACCTTTATATGAAGGAAACCGAAATCATAGCCATCAGAAGGGCCAGATTTGTGTTCATCTTCTCCTGGTACAAAAACGTTAGGGCAAGCCTTTATAGGAGCTGACAACGCCCTTGCTATCGCAGTTGCTTTAGATGTCAATAAGGTCCGATAATCTCCTGGAGCTTCTAAAATATCTATACCCAAAGATAAGCCGAGCCCAACTATGATTTTGGTGGGCCATTGATGTAGCTGTAAACAGTTACAACGTTAATGTTGATGTAGCTGTTCGATTGATGCAGAGTTTTTTTTGGGTAAAGGGTTACCCCGGTAAAATATATTAATCACAAAAAAGGTTAAGTACACATTGAATGTGGCAGAAGCACGACCTATAAGACAGTGTTTATGACATACCTTGTATAATTGGAACATAATGTGGCTGAGGAATTCTTGTGATTCATGTGACCATTGATGGCGAAAAAAAAATCGATACTTTTAAACATCGATATAGCTTTGCTTGGGTTCTTGTCAACCAACTGTCAAGAGTCAAACACGAAAAGATCACAAATTAATAAGAAAAAAAAAACCGAAAATCTCAGCTCTCGTACAACACTAATGTGGACACATTTTTCGTGTTTTGCATCTTCATATGTCACACTGAAATCCATATTAAAAATTATTAAGATAACAAATTTAATGAAGTGATATAGAATGAGCATACCTGCAATTGATTGCCAATGCGCAATTGCATGATTCACGACATGTTATCCATGACCCCATCAAGCGTGTCCATATCAGCCTTTTTACATTACTGGTGCAAGTAGATTTTCTATTCAATCCATTTAATGAACACCCCTAACTGCAGCAGCAAGATACGTCAACAGCAGAAGCGATTTGTGTCAACGGTAGCAACAACAATCTTTGTCAGCAGCAGCAAGTCGGGTCATAAGACGCCTCAACATCAGCAATAAGGTTTACTTGTTTGATCTGCGTAAAATGAGAAGAAAAAGTCAGCAACTTTCATAGGTTCCGTTAATGTATTGATGAAATTTTAAGAGGCGGAAGTAAAATACGCGCCTTTAAGTATTAGTCGAAAACCTATTTGTGACCTCTTCGTTAAGGGTGACACGAAGCTTCCGACTTCCGAAACCGAAACACATCGGTCGATTTCCCATGGAGAAACTCTGGTTTGCTTTGTTACTTCCCGAGAATCCCACCTTACCTAAGCGTATCTTAGACATTTAAAATCACGTCAAAATAGTATTTTACTCATTTGACAAATAGTCTAAACACTTTCAAAACTCGTTACTGCTATACGGGAATCCAATTAACAGAATAACATCTACTAATCGAAAACACCTAATTTCACTCATAAACATCATATCGGTTCCTATAAACAATTTTTTCCAGCTGAATTCTTCATTTTCTTCCTGTCAACACCAAAACTTATTTGTCTCCCCATTGCTATCCTAAAACTATTATGTTGTTCAATAGCCAAAACACGAAAACTGTGTTGTTCCATAAAGACTACTACCCAGATTCAAGAATTGAATCTTTTTATCGAATTAGTTCCAAATACACTTTAAAAACATCAAATTTCACCAAAACTCACTATATGTTACTCATTAATTGTTGTTGATTCTTTCTTTTTTCCCACATTTACCCATTGCCTTTTAAACAAATTTTTTTTAACAAAACACTTTGAAATCAAGAGATACTTGCCGGTTTCAATTCAGAAAATCATAAACTTCTTCCTCCTCTACTTTGACCACCGCTGTTTTACTTACCAATGATTCATTCAAACAAACCATCAGATCTAAAATCACATAATCAAAATCGAAAAGTAAAATCTATGGAAAAAAAAATCCTAAAATCTATCATAAAACTATAAATATTAGAGTAACCTGTAGCTTATGCATTTGGTTCGTTAGATGAAGAAGATGGCCCAATAACTAACTGCAAAAACTCCAGCAAGCAGAGCATATGATAATTGGGATTGTTTATTTAAATTCCTCCTGCAAGATCACATAAAGCATATATAAGGGGGTGTTTCGGCTTGTTTATTTACAACTTATTATTAATACATGCTACCTGCTTATTAATACATGCTCATTCATGTTGTGTTTGGGATTGCGGCCACTCCTATGCCTCCTCCTGTAGTTGGAGCTGCATCTCCCGTCACTTCACCGATTATTTGCTTTACTCGGACATGGCCTGCAGCGTATGTTTAACATAAACAAAAAGGGTCAAAAACTAATAATATAGCACATGATATCAAATGTTAGAAATAAGCTGCACATCATAGATACAAAACATTTATAAAACCACATGTTATTTGACTTTGTATAGTACTATGGAAGTACAAATAAGGAGTTATGTAGTAGGAGTAAATTTTCTTTTTCATGAACGCCATCTGGTCCATCAATTATCATACAAAATGTAGCATTAAACATAGGAATGGTGTCGGGGTCTCGAACCTGGTATTTTAAAATAATACACTTTTAAACTTTTTTATACCTTGTTGCTAACCTTGATTAGAATGTCATCAAGCTGAGGTCTTTTGGCAGTGGGAAAACCTCGCCCTTGAACTGCACAATCGACATTCACATATGCCACTGCCTTGGACCCCATATTTATAAGATTGTGGCCAACTCGTTAAGTAGAACCTAAGTTAACCCACACAATAGATATGGCCCATGTTTCCATCCCGATCTTTCCGAAGTCGATCTATAAAGAAACAAAAATGTAGCATGTAAAAAAAAATTTACCTCCATAACTGAAAATCATCTATCAAAACCAAAAATAATAAAATATAATTATAAACTACATAAATGATTCAATGTAGCATATAGATTTCAAAGATTTTAATACATTATGCAACACTTCTTAGTGAGCAATTAATCTAGATTGCAAAAAGAGAGTAGGCGTGAAAATATTTGACCCGTTTACTAATAATTTGGTCAGTTTGGGTGGTCTTTCAGCACAACAGGTCCTGAGATAAAAGTTACGAACCCTTTGAGCACATCCTCAGATAACAACCAACCTAATTTTAATTTGACAAATTCGTTCAAGATTATGCGTACCAATCTTTGTGGTCATCTTAGCCAAAGTTGGCTGCGCTTTCATCTCCAACGTCCTTGCCTAAATCATAATCAAATGGGAAGAAAGTAGCTTTAGTAGAAGTAATCAAATGGGTTCACCACGGTTTGGCTCTATGCTCAAACCTTGTGGATTAGTCAACAAAAGGTCGGAAACCATGGGTACCCAATAAAAAAAAAACAAAGGGGTGTTTGCTACGGACATACACACTCTGCCGTTATTTTGGTGTATTGGAAATTATTCATTTATGTAATTAGATCTCAAAACAAAGTTATCTTTTTTTTTAAAGGCATAATTTTCGATAAAAGTGTTTTAAAATAATACCTTTGACTTGGGGTTTCTAAGCATGATGATGACTGAATCACCACATAGAAACATTTTGCTGAAAAACCTATCTTTGTTCACCGGAAGAGCTTTCTTATTGCCCTTATCTGTCTTAGGCACCTGTATACAAAAGATCACAAATTTAAAAACCAAAAAACCCCTTCATGATAAATAGAACAAAATTGAAATACTGCTAAAGAAATTATTTTGAAGGTGACTGTAATGAGATATTGATGTTGTGCCACACAGAAGGCAAAGAAACAAAGTAAATACGTACTTCTGTTCTTTGAGATCCATGGAAATGCTTGGTAATATTGATGTTGGTGTTGCTTTAAGCCGTCTTTCATCCACTCCAGCTCCTTTAAGTGACCTATCCCACAATATGTTTTTAGGTTACGCATATTAAAAACCAATTAATCATATTGAAAAAATAATAAACACAAAGAATTAAAAACAAAACTGGGGCTCACATAGAAGATACAGATTTCCATATTGGTCCTAATTGACCTCTTGTAGGTTTTATTTTCTCTGCTGCCTTCCTTGTTCTACATTCATTCACTGACAAACTTAATAAAGCGATAAATTTTATACAGTAAGTCATAAGACAATGAAATTGTAAATTACCGTTCATTTTCTTTCTGAGAAGCCATGGAAGTAGAAGCTTTTTGATTTGATCCCTTTGCTGGTAGCTACTAAAAGCGAATGTTCATGAGTAACTTGAAAAACTAATAGCAAGTGGCGTTATTATAGGAGACATTATTTTGTACAAAAAACTACCTGTTTGGGTCCGGTAGATGTTACATCAGATGATGGTAATTGGTTAAGTCTGTTCTCAAATGTCTTAAAAGCTCGTTTGACAATGTCCTTATCTCCCATTTGCTCCATAAATAGAGATCGTCTTCTAGATGAAGTAACAGAAGAACCGGTATCCGAAGTCACAGAATTCATATGCATGGATGAAGTAACAGAAGAACCGGTGTCCGAGACACTGGAGCAATCCGTCTGCTTTCTGATACAGTTTGAATTTTGTTCTTTGATGATGTTGTTGATGATATAGTCTTCTTCGAGGAGGACTTAACAGCAGGCACGGGTGTAGGAGTTGCTTTTGGTTTTGGTTTTGGTTTTGATTTTGATAACCTAGTGGCTGATGTTTCCGGGGATTTAGGTATGATTGATGGTTTTTTCTTCGTTCCTACAGAATTCTTTTCCACTTTGATTGGATTTACCTAAAAAATATACAGGAAAAAAGTTAATGCAGCAAGATAATCCAAAAGATTCTGTTTGCTATATGAATTCGATCAAACTTACTTTTCGTGTCACATTTTGAGCGTTAGGTATTGGAAACTCTTGCTTACTTTCTTGAACGTCTTCAGTCATTGAATCCACTTGGAAATGTTGCTTTACCAGTTTCATATTCTCATCATTGACCAAAATAGCTTCTTCGATCTTTCCCAAACTGGTGTCAGATGCTATCGGTAACAAATGTCGAGGTTCCATTGTGTTAACTGCAGTGGCTTCCTCTAGCTTATCAGCATTGCTGTTCAACACTACCGGTAACACATCCTGAGGTACCACATTGTTACCCACTTGCATAGATTCATCCTGAAAGCTTCCCTCATTAAATGAAGTAGCATCTACTGCACATTGAGATCGTTCGCTACTTGGTTCATCTCCATGATGTTTTCCTGATCCTTCCATCACGGAAATCTCAGTTTGCACTTATTCATCATTACAAAAGACCTTACTTTCGACCCCGCCTTTGTATTCTTCCTTAACTTCCTAAGTATGATCATCTGATCTTGTCGGACAGGCAACTTCTTGCAAGTTTTCTTCAGTGAGATCATCTAACCGTGAACGATCCGTTTCCAAGGTTTTTTCTTGTTCCAATAATTCAGCCTCGGCATTCATAGCCGCGATTTTCTTGTAATGAGCTTCAAAAAATGCCTTCTTTTGAGCCACAGATCCGGGCGTAGAGCATTTTCCAACTTCCTCTAAGTACTTATTGGGCAACGAAAAAGAAGACCATTTCTCCCAAGAAAGTGCATCACTCTCATACTTACCAAACGAAACCGAAACTCCAAGTGATTCTCCCATCTGTATCTATAATTCAAAACCCCTAATCAAAAACTAATCACAATGGCAGCTAGCTCATATAACCCACATATCATAGTAGCATATTTTGTACTAAATCTAACTAAAAATCTAATATTTTTAAGTAAATCTAAGTCTTAAAAGGATAAAACCTAAGTATAAAAGATACTAAACTGAGTAATGGGTGTAAGATATTGTACCTTGTTTTCCATGTCATGAGTTTCCACCATTGATTCACCCATTAAATAAGATGGTGAATGGGTGAGCGTCCTCCAAAGTCTCTTGTTAGTGCATATAATGTTAAGGACTCCTAAATTAATTCATTCAAAGATTTAAATACGTTTACAATAACTGTTTTGACCCGTTAGACAACCCACCAATGTTGCCACGGCTACTTAACGACAATCTATAAAGGAAGTATATAACAAAAAAACTCTTAATCTGCTTTATCCAAAACGAAGAATGCTTTTCTTTTTTACTTGTACCATAATTATACTAAAGAACTCATAGAAATATTCCAATACCAAGCATAAAGTACTGTTGGCATCAAATTATTTTCACAATATCCAAACAATCAAATTCATTTGAAGTACAATTTTTCTTAAATATCAGTTGTAAAAAGCATTAGTAGTTTGGATAACAGATAACTGCTCGTGAACTAAAAATCAGATTATAACAATCATGCAAGTCCGTTAACTATCATCATTGCCTTTTCCATATACCAGTATTAATCAGGCACTTCAATTCAACCGCATATCGAACACATACCAAAAAATATATATATATATATATATATATATATAATGTAGGGTTATTTTCAGAACCAAAAAAATGTACAGAACTGCGAGAACCAACATCAACCAATCAGATTTTTTTGAATATTTATTTTTATTATTTAATTCAAAAGGGCATAATAGTAAAATTATATTTTTTTAATTTCTTTTTGCTTTTTTTTTTTTTAATTAAAAAACGTTTTTTAGTTCCTAAATTTTAGGAATTTTTTTTTTTTTTTTTTTTTTTTTTTTTTTTTTTTTGAAATAATTTTGATTTTCGTATGTATGATTTCAAAAGTAAGGTGCATATGTGTTTTTTTAATATAATGTATGTTTACGTATATTTGTAGTGTTCAATTTACGTGTATTTGGTAAGGTGCATATGTGTTTTTTAGATAATGTAAATTTACGTGTGTTTGAAGTACATGGAATGGCGAACAAAAGTATTTTACATGTATTGTTTACAATTTAAAACAAAAACATTATATACAAAATTTAAAATCACGTGATAATACACTTCAAATACAAATTTCTAAAAGCAAAAATGTTGTCATATATGCACATGTATTTTCCCTCGTTGGACACTTTGTATTTCTTTGTATGTATATGTGCACTTGTATCTGCGGCTGCACTTGTGTCTTTAATCTTTAAATCTTTAGCTTAACTATCTTATCGCTAGATAGTATGTACAAAACACATGTGCACTCTTCATATTGCTCATCATACTCGTACCTGTAACCACAAAACACAAGTGCACACTTAAAATAGAACTAAACAAAAAAAATCTTTATATCATAACTAAAAACATATATGCACTTTCAATATATTTAACTCCAAAACTATAAAAACACATATGCACAGAAGGCATCAAATTCACCAGAAACTGTAAAAACACATATGGACTCTCAATAACACATATGCACTCTCAATAACAGCATAAAACCTTCACATGGTTGAAGATAATCCAATTTTTCTACCATAACTTAAAAGATTAATATATATATATACACACTCCAGCTAAACATCTTCACATGGTTGAAGATAATCCAATTTTTCTACCATAACTTAAAAGATTAATATATATATACACACACTCCAGCTAAACATCTCAGTTCTAGACACATAGCATTTGTACTGAAAAATCAAAACATCTCAGTTCTAGACACATAGCATTTGTGCAGTAAAGACCATACCCTGAAAAATCAAAAAATCTCAGTTCTAGACACATAGCATTTGTACATGTTTAAACAGGACCACAAATGCATCTAAGTCTCAATTGACCATCACATCTCATCTCATACAAGATTACTTTTTTTTCACAACAACTAATTCATACAAATCTTTTCAAAAAACACACATATACCTCAAATAATGGATACCTAAAAAAACACAGCTTCCCGATGAACCATTTTTAGGAATCAGTTACAATTTTTCTCTCATAACACATGTATACACAATTCAAACTCATTCATCTATATACATGATTAACAAAAACATATCAACACCAAAATACACACATCAAATCTAATCAAACCATCTGACATGTATACCTCAAGTATCAAAACACATGTATAACTCTCTACAAGATTATTTTTTTTCACAACAACTAATTCATACAATTCTTTTCAAAAAACACATGTACACATCAAATAATGGATACCTAAAAAAAACACAGCTTCCCGAAGAACCATTTTTTTCCACAACAACTCATTCATCTATATACATTAAACCACCATTGCATATCACAACAACTCATTCATCTACATTAAACCAAAATTGCATATCACAACAACTCATTCATCTAAAAATTGCATATCAAAACACATGTGTTCTACATTAAACCAGATGATCTTAAAAATTCGGTATAAACATTAAACCAAAATTGCATATCAAAACACATGTGTTCGACTTATTCCTACAAACATTCCATTGATTAATCAGAACATGAAACCATCCATTGATTAATAACCATTTTATACAAAATAGAAGGCGATATGCAATTTTAATCAGAACATGAAACCATCCATTGATTAATAACCATTTTATACATTCCATTTTATACAAAAATCGGTATAACCATTTTAATCAGAACATGAAACCTTCCATTGATAAATCAGAACATGAAAACACATGTGTTCGACTAATTTTCTACAAACATTCCATTGATTAATCAGAACATGAAACCATCCATTGATTACCTTCCATTTCGCACATTGAATATTATATACTTTTACAGCTACTAACCATTTTATACAAAAAAATTCGAAAACATACCTTCCATTGATTAATAAAAAAATTGCGGCTGTGTTTTGTTTCCCTCCGCCTTTTGAGATTGAAACCCTAATTCTAATCGTGATTTTATAGTTGGTAGGAGATATGATTTAGTTTGTGTTTTGAATGACGAAAAAATCTGGGAGGCGATATGTTTTGATCGGATGAGAGAAGAAGATCTTAACTTCCCCTGATTTTGTGCTAGTTCAAAAGTAAAGAGATCAGTTACCAAAATTAATGAGATACAAAATTCCATATTTGCCCTCCAAATACAAAAAAACGGAATAAAATGTATGCAGTTAATTACAAAAATGCCATGGTGATTCTCAGCCATTGATGATAAAATCTAATGGATAGGATCGGTTCTCGCAGTTCTGTACCTTTTTTTGGTTCTGAAAAGAACCCTTCCCTATATATATATATATATATAAAATAAAATTCTAAACACCATAGCGTAATCAAACCGAACCAAAAAGAATGTATACCTTTATCAGAAGGCTAAGCAAGAATAAATTAACCGACCACACCATCAGTAGGAACCCCTAAATCGGAAGGTTGAAAACAGAGAGAGGCGGTATTTTTTTGGCTGGACCTATTTTCGCAGTAACCCGCCATGGCTGCAACCACAAATTCGATGTGGGTACCCCGCCAATATACGGTAGTCCGACATCCGGTAACACCAAAAATTAGGGTTTCCAGCCAACCTTCTTGGAAATGACATGACTGGGTTTCCGCCAAGTTACGGTGGTGACCAAACGACGGCAATTCGCCGGCAGCAACAACAACCAAATTATCCTCTTTATGAAAAAGAGATCTTTAATAAAGTATCAGTGGGTTTGATTCGAATCACATCTGCAGATCTTTAATGAAGTATTTGACAATGTGTGTAATGTAAATGTTTTTTTTTTTTTTTTTTTTTTTTTTTTTTTTTTTTTTTTTTTGACTTAGATTCAAGAAGCTTCAGGGCCCGTTTGGTTTGAATGCATGATTTACTTTGGGGATAGGATTGGTAGATGGGGGGTTTAGGATTTGATTTGATCACTTCAAATATTATGTTTGGTTTCTTATAGGTTTGAAAGTCATCACAATAAATTATGTTTGGTTTATTATTCTAGGACATAGTGAATGAATGAGAGCACATACAATTATAAAAAATCACAACATAACATATAACATATCAGACATATAATGGTAGATAATAGGGTAAGATTTCAAAATTAAAATATCAGTAAAAATCCCAAAGGGTAATACAATACCACATAATATACTGGGTAATTTTTCTAAGATGACACCAAACTAATATTGACTGTACAAAATGACTTGCAACAAAACATCCTTCAACACTATAAGGAGTAGCACCTAACAGAAAGACCACACCAAAAGAAAGATGAGTAGAAGTGGGTATCCCCATTAAACTTAGCATCCACCTATTAACACTAGCAAAATTTAACGATGAAACAGTCTAATATAAGGCCCAAGACCGCGCACAACCAGCAAAAATAGCCACGCCATCTAGCAACAACTTCAAGTATTTGATCCTTCTCTCCAACTATTGAACATTTGATACGCTAAATCATTTCTAAAGTTGGACCATTCATTTGTTGGATTAATATGTGTTAAATAATCGTCATCTCCCAACGGTTCTTCATCTTCAGTCTCATCTTCTTCAGCTTGTTCAAGCTCTAGTGGATCAACACTCATGTACTTCCTTATTAGATTATGTAGAAGACAACAAGCAAGAATAATGCGGACTTGAGTACCTATCGGGAAAAACGAAGGGGAGGCTAATATCTTCCAACGCCCTTTTAGCAAACCAAAACATCTTTCAATCACATTTCTAGCCTTTGAATGTTTCATGCTATAACATAAGTTTTCATCAAAGGGCTATTAACAAAATCATAATAAAACTAATTTTTCTATGACAACATTAAAAGATTAACAAGCAAATATCTCCTTTCCAGAAACAAATGTTACATACAACATTAAAAGAAAACAAAAATAATGTAAATTAATCAAGAATCTAAACTTAGTTTAAATTCATCCCCTGATGATTTTGATATATATGGAAAAAAAATGCTCAATCGACAAAAAAAATTTGGGGTTAAAGTGATTACCTGTTAATTGATAGATTTACAATGGTGGAATTGTAGAATCATCAAGAAGTATGGGTGGAATTTTGGTAAAGAAGAAAAGAAAGATAGGAGATGATTTGTATGAGAGAGAAAAATAAATAGTCACTGTAAAAAAGATAAGGAATTGGAGTGTAATCCAGGGTTATGTGGTGAGATTTGTAAAAAGTAGAATACTCGGGCCCGTTTGGTATGTAGATGGGTTTAGGATTAGGATTAGGATTAGGATATAAAGTTAAATATTTGGATTTGAATTTGGATTTAGGGCCCGTTTGGTTTGTAGGTGGGTTTATGATTAGGATTAGGTTTAGGATATAAAGTTAAAGATTAGAATTTGGATTTTGATTTGATGTAGGAGAGAGAAAATAATATTTATATAAAAATTAATATAATAAAATTAATATAAAAAACATTATTACAATTAATACATATGAAAAGAATTACAAATATATATATTATGTGGTGGAGATAACTACATGGCCCACATATATAGAATAAGGATAAAAGAAAATAGAGTTTGATTTTCTAATCCTGCCATATTTCCCTGGATTTGTAGATGTCGCATATTAAGGTGTGAGTCCAATTCCAAGGGCCCACTAAAATCAACCAAACAATCAATTTTTACCACAATCCCTTGGACCCACATCAATCCCCAGCAACCAAACGGGCCCTTAATGTAGGAGAGAGAAAGTAGATGTAGGAAAGAGAAAATATATTATAAAATTGATAAAGTATTATTTTATAAAATTATATATGAATTTAATATTAAATTAAATTGATAAAGTTGATAAAGTATTATTGAAATAATGTATTGAATTAGAAGGGTCCACAAGAAAATATTAAAAAATTAATTTTTTGTAAATCTGTGTCAGAAAAGAGATATGGGAGGTGGGTTTTGCGTATGGGTGAGTTCAGGGGTTTTGGAGTGGGCCCCCTGGATTTGCTTTTCTAACCAAACAATTGTTTTCATGGTCAAAGTTAGATATTTTCTTTAAAAATACAAACCAAACGGGCCCTAGAATACTCGGTCTCAATCCATTTTTTTTGGATGATCACCCTCAACCAAATGGCTTTTATTAAATCTATATCCTATCCCAAGCCCAAAACACACAAACCAAACGGGCCCTCATTGTCAGGATATGATGGTTAGTGTCCACATGTATGGTCCCAAGAGTCCGTGTTAAGAAGGTGATTAAGGGCCTGTTTGGTAGGGGGTAGTGGGATTTAAGATTGGGAGTTGGAGTTATATAATTTGTTTGGTAGGGGGTAGTAAGGTCTAATATTTGGCATCAGTCCGAATACAAGACTTTCTACAAATCCCACCCTTTGTGCCAGGGATAGAAGTAAAAGCTGCAAAATTCTGTTTATTTTCAAAATGGTCCCACCTTTTAATACTTTTTAATTCTTTCTTTTCTATAATATTGGGCTCCACCTAACTTTTATTTCTTTTTTCAGTAATTAAAAATTCAATATTAATTTATTCAAAACCTATCTCTGTGTACAACAAACAATATTTTAAAAAGTCAAAAATTTTCCTTGAGTACCGCTACTTTAAATCCCATGGTTAATCCTAAACCCATTTGTATACCAAACGGGCCATTAGATGTTAGTATGTGAACAGTAAATGTTAGTGCGTGAACAGTAAATCGAAGGGCTGGAACACGCCAATCACATTTTGCCACAATGGCTTGGTATATATAAAAATATTTTTTCTTTGTTGCTAATCATAACACATGGACCAATAGTATTAAATATTAGGCCATAAAAAAACATATAATGATCCAGCTTTTTGCATAATCTCAAATGGGTTTTAGTATATATTATAATATCAAGTATATTTGTGGTCTTTCTTGCTAGTTGCTGGTGTTTGGGTACTTATTTGGTCTTTTCCTTTATGCTTTTGGATGATTGGGCTGCTGCTTCTTGATTCTGGTTTTTCTTACTTTGTTTTGCTGAGAAAAGTGACACTGGACTAAAACAAACCCACAACTAAAATAAGAAAATATAATAAAAAATGACACACGGATATAACGTGGAAAACCCCAAATAGGGTAAAAACCACGGACAAGGAAAGATACGTTTCACTATGATGAAAACTAGGAGTTACACCTTCTATCTAGGTACAAGGATAAACACTAATCATTATATCTCTTGTATTAGGAGATACCACACAAACCCTCTAATTAACTCACAAGGTACTATAGGAGAAACATAGTAAATATTACTATGTGAAAGAAGAAGAAGAAGAGAATGGGATGGGATGCTAATTGAGGCAACTAAGCCTTCCTTTTATAGGCAGAGGTTGAGCATATTGATGTCATGCATGAGCACACCACCAATAAACAAGTTGGCTGTCAATTGCTTTCCAAATTGCCAACCATTCATTAATATATATTTTATTCCCCCAACTTGGCCACCAACCAATCTTTAACAATCTCCCACTTGAAGATCTGATTGAAGCTAAATCGATCTTCACACCGTTATCCTTCCTTGCACTTCCATGTTGCTTACGTTTCCGCTAGGCTGCATGAGGATCGGCACCATATAAACTTGTCACATTTGATTGCTTTCGTCAAATAATTTGCCACGTTATCATCAGTATGAATTTTCTGCATATCCACAGTTCCTTCTTCCACTTTCTCACGAACGAAGTGACACTGAACTCGTGTATGCTTTTTCTTTGAACGAAATGCTGGATTCCTTGCTTGATACAAGGCGCTCTGATTTCACAAAATAGAGTAATTTTCTCTTGTTCGTGCCCGAGCTCTTCCAACAACATCTTCAACCATACTACTTCTTTGCTGGCTTGAGCAGCTGTAACATATATTGCTTCTGTTGTTGACATAGCTACAACTGACTGCAGTTTTGAAACCCAGCTTACTGTTCCGCCAGAAAGTGTAAACACATACCTGGTGGTTGATTTTGTAACACCCCAACCCGACAAGGGTAGAAGTGTCACGCAAATGGTGACATATCAAAAGCAAGCATAACATACGACTTAAATAATACAATAGAAATTCAAAGGTTACAAATGATATACTGAAGCTACAAGGTTACAAATAAGAAACAAAACTAAATACTATGACTGTCAACGCAAATCCTTCTAAAAACTTCTACTTCCGAAAAACTATCAAAGTCTTCTAAGTCCAAAGGTCTCTTCACTCATTCCCAGCTTCCAACTAAAACCTGCCGCACACGAAAAGAACGTGCGGCTGAGCTTAAAAAGCCCAGTGAACAGATATATAATAAACGGAAACGAAAGCAAACAGAAATGAACAGAAGTAGCATAATGAATAAGATATAAGTAAAGGTACAAGAGTAAAGGTTTAGGATAGTCATCCACCACGAGCCCAGAAACAGATCATATCATATAGTAACCATAAATCTTCATAATCATATAGAGGGGAGACCTCTCAGATAATCAGATAACATGAGGGGTGTCCTCATTCTTCAACAGGGTGGAGTAGCTAGCTCCCAGAAATGTGAAAGGCGTGTATTGCACACA
Source organism: Artemisia tridentata subsp. tridentata (assembly GCA_021014915.2). Classification (NCBI taxonomy): domain Eukaryota; kingdom Viridiplantae; phylum Streptophyta; class Magnoliopsida; order Asterales; family Asteraceae; genus Artemisia; species Artemisia tridentata. The sequence continues at coordinate 55,031,339 of CP139503.1, forward strand.
GCACCAGTCACCAGACAAATCATATCATAGCATATACAGTTAAATCCACTAAACAGAACAGATCTAGGATTGCAATCCATACGCCCCCCAGAAACATATATAATCATAATCAAAGTAATGCGCATATCATAATCAGAATGGGGACGGTGTGAGGAATCACTCACCCACACATGAGTCATGCCAGTGGTGCATCACAGACACGGCCAGGTTACCTTCCTGGCTAGGTAACAGAAAGGTGGCTCGGGTATCAAACTAAGAGTCAGATATCATATCATAATCAGAGTGTCATATCAAAAGGTTCAATATCAGAAGTTCATAATCAGACCAGTCAAAGTATCAGAGGGTCAAGTATCAGAAGTTCAAATATCAGAAGGTCAAATATCCCAGGTCAATATCCAAAAAGGGTCAATGTATCCGATGGTCAAATCTTCAAAAGGTTCAATATCAAAAGTACTTTTCAAAAGGTTTTCTCTTAAGGTTCATTTAAAAACAATCATTTAAAAATAGTTTTCATAAATGGTCTTTCAATTAGTTTTCATAAAACGAACTTCAAAATAGTTTTCTTAAAGTCAATATATCATGCTTGAAAAACCCTTTCAAAATACTTTACTTAAAACATTTCCATCTCATATCAAAAAGGTCTTCATATCACAGGCTCAAAATCAGAGATCAAAGGTCGAAGCAAAGGTGTCATAGCAAGGGATCGTAACAGAGTATCAATTCAGAGAATTTAACAGATCAGAAAAGAATCATAGGAAACCTTACAGAGAAGGTCAGAATATCTGTACCTTATTCTGAAAGCAAATACAACCCGAAACGAAATAAGATGAAACGATCAGGTACACTCCTTCTTCACACCTAGAGGAGTAGAAGGGAATTAAAATAGTTCTTAACTTCATGCTTAACTTGCCTTTCAAATTGTAGGTAGATTAAAGGTTCATTGGTTATCATTATAGTTTTATTCCTTCAAAAGTTCGTTTCATATTTAGGATAAGTTGAATGACCATTTGTGTAATTATCATAAGGTTAGGGTATAAAGTGTAATTATTGTGAATTTACAGATTCTCACAAGTTTAGTCCTTTAGTATTACCAAAATATCAATATAGACCCTTTAATGTTTGGAAATAAACACTTAACCCTTTTTAATATCACAATACACTTTTCTCAGCTTTTAAGGCACTTCTGTACCCGTTTTATTAAATATAAAAGTCATAGAAGAACTCAATAATAAAATCTACAAAAATTCACAGAGGTACCTCAATGTCACCAGTATTTTAGCTAATTTTTCCAGATTTTATTGGTTAGTGTAAGTATGACATAAAAATCCACTTTTACAAGTCGTTCTGAAAACATATCTGATGGAACACCAAAAAGTTACCATCTGTTAACCCCTTTAGAAAAATTCACAAAAATCTGCAAAAATTCAAGCTACTAGCACACATCCTATATTTTATCCAGTTCAAAGGGCTCTTTCTAATTCAATATGGTTTGGAAATTAAAAATCAAAAACCCGGACTTATTTTCCAGACTTTTTGGTACGACCAGACATGTAATTTTCCAAAAATCAAAAAGTGACCTTCTGAGCCTCTAAAAATTACAAACTAAATTTTCCCAGGTAGCCAATTCAATGAATTTAGTTTTAGACCCCAGAAACATGAAAATATACATTCGTATGATTAACTTATGGTCGGTTAAAGTTGATCAAAATTTCACCTCAGAACCAGTTTTCATTATCACATGTGATTTCTTATGATTTTATGATCCAAATCATTAGTTCTTGATACAAATCATTATTGGTGAGTTAATTCACATTTAGGCCAGATTATAATGGCTTATATCATAATCAAAATCGAATCACACCACACATAATCTCAGATCGATCCATAGTTCATCACTTTTAGGGTTTTTGTGTTTTGTGATTTTATGTGAGATCATTTTTCTTTGCATTCACGATTTAAGATTCAAAAGTGATTATAATTAACGAACATAGATTCAAATAAGCCATACCCTCGATGAACACGACGAAGAACACGATCACACAACGTCAAAACAACACACGAGAAAATCTTTTCTTCCTCCTCTTCCTTTCTTGCGATCGAACAGCCACAAAACCACCACCAAACGTACCTTTTTTTGTTAGTTAACGATTCGTACAACTATGTATTGATGTTAGGATAGTTAATTACCTTAATGTGGGATCAAGAGGGGTCGATTTTGGAGCTTCTAAGGGTCGATTGGCAGCAGAACAATAGGCGGCAGCAACAACAATAACAGAGGCAGAATTTTGAGCTTAGGGTTTCTTTTTGGAAGATGTATATGGGTCGACATTTAGGGGAATGGTTAGGGCCAACCATGGGCTGGTTTTGGCTGCACTTGGGTCGACATATAGAAGTGGGAACAAAGGTTGGATCGGCCCACAATAATACCCAAACGAACACGCTTCAACTTGACGTTATTCCTTCAATTCGCGTAGCATAAATACGGCTTTGTTTATTTTAATTAAAACGCATACGAAACATGAGATTTTTGATTTACTTGGACTCGTAGTGTATTTTAAATATCATTGGTAGCTTGAAAAATTATATCGTGGTGCCTCAAAAGTATTTCGCGTCATAATTCTTTCGTTATCATAAGTTTTGTGATTTATTTGTAAGTTATATATGTTTTATTTAAATTTTCAAATTCTGAGGGCATTTTGGTCTTTTGATACGTTTTAGATTTTCGGGTTTTACAACTCTTCCCCTCTAACGAAAAAATTTCGTCCTCGAAATTTGCAAGGAAGTAGAATGAAATGGAACTGAATTCAAATGGAGGCCTACCAGATCAGAATACAAAATGAAGATAGCTAGCTCGTATCGACTCTTCGGTTTCCCAGGTAGCTTCCCACTCTGGGTGGTTCTTTCAAAGAATCTTTACGAACGGAATGAAACGAAACAGGAAATGTAGAAGACTTGTTTTCTCATGACTCTTCATTGCTGATCCAAAGGTAACTTCAGTTCCCAGAAATGACGTATCATACGGAATTCAGATTGCAAGGATCATATTCAAACATGACGAGCGGTTATCATATTCTCTCAGAAGAGATACGAGGATACGCAAGATTGTGACGGATATGCCGTCCATAGCATTCGATTAGACAAATCAGATGAGATCGTACATAAAGTAAATTGTAGGTGATATCAATGGAAGAAACTTATAGCAGAACTTAAGATTCTTATTGGAATTACAAAGGTCAACAACCGCGTACCGAGAATCCAAACGTATCAAATCGTATAACGGCGAAACAGATTAAGCGTATAGGTGGAACGAACCTAAATCTTACGAATGCAAAAATTCCCACATCTCAAATCAAAATTCTAAGGTTTCTAAAGTGCTTCTCGAAATATCCTATGAACACAATGAAGGTACGTCATATGACGTAAGTATTATCACGTTCGCGAACCGCCATAATACCAGCATCATATGAGTATACCATCATGATGGTCATACTTTATCTCAAGTCGTGAACAGAACTACTTATCTTAACCACCTATCAGTCTTTCTACCTCCCAAGGTTGGTCCAAAACAAACATCACTACGGATTCTAAATCGGAGGAATTGAACGTACAAATAGCGTATCGGAATGCGTACACCTCAAAATGAAACTCTTCGTCGAATCGTTCGGTCTTCCACAATTCATCATCCTTCTCAAAACGAAACCATCATCCAAACAATCGCATGACGAACACAGAACGGAATTTCTAATAGGGTAAAGCTCATTCAAAAGATCCTATCGAAAGGTAACGGAAACTTAAGTGGTCTAAGAGGAAATGAATTACGTCTTCAATATCTTCATCCTTTACAAAATCAAATCTTCCAAATCCAAACGTTTACTACAAAATTCCATCCATTCAATTTCATGATCTCGAATCTTTTCAAATTCCAAGTAGTCAATCTCTTGTCTAATCCATTTACTCGTAGGGTGGAAAGGAAATCATAAACTCGAGTCTGGTTCCTCAAGTCTTCGACATTTCTTCTGGACACTTCGGTGTGGTAGCGTGAATCTCTGACGTGATCACCTTGCATTCCTCCATTTGCGAGTCTGCTTCAGCTCTCAATTCATCTTAGTACAACTAAAATGACTAGAGAACTAAGGTTGCGTGACTCCTACAGGTCTCCTAGCACGATGCAAAATTCATCAACTCAACTGCTGTCGACTTCCTAGTTATGTGCTGAAAGCTCATCTCCTACGGTCTGGTCGTCTTGATGCCCAACTGAAATCTCCACGTGCTGCTTAAGGTATAATCGAGTTTCATCTCAACCTGTCTCTGATACCATAATTGTAACACCCCAACCCGACAAGGGTAGAAGTGTCACGCAAATGGTGACATATCAAAGGCAAGCATAACATACGACTTAAATAATACAATAGAAATTCAAAGGTTACAAATGATATACTGAAGCTACAAGGTTACAAATAAGAAACAAAACTAAATACTATGACTGTCAACGCAAATCCTTCTAAAAACTTCTACTTCCGAAAAACTATCAAAGTCTTCTAAGTCCAAAGGTCTCTTCACTCATTCCCAGCTTCCAACTAAAACCTGCCGCACACGAAAAGAACGTGCGGCTGAGCTTAAAAAGCCCAGTGAACAGATATATAATAAACGGAAACGAAAGCAAACAGAAATGAACAGAAGTAGCATAATGAATAAGATATAAGTAAAGGTACAAGAGTAAAGGTTTAGGATAGTCATCCACCACGAGCCCAGAAACAGATCATATCATATAGTAACCATAAATCTTCATAATCATATAGAGGGGAGACCTCTCAGATAATCAGATAACATGAGGGGTGTCCTCATTCTTCAACAGGGTGGAGTAGCTAGCTCCCAGAAATGTGAAAGGCGTGTATTGCACACAGCACCAGTCACCAGACAAATCATATCATAGCATATACAGTTAAATCCACTAAACAGAACAGATCTAGGATTGCAATCCATACGCCCCCCAGAAACATATATAATCATAATCAAAGTAATGCGCATATCATAATCAGAATGGGGACGGTGTGAGGAATCACTCACCCACACATGAGTCATGCCAGTGGTGCATCACAGACACGGCCAGGTTACCTTCCTGGCTAGGTAACAGAAAGGTGGCTCGGGTATCAAACTAAGAGTCAGATATCATATCATAATCAGAGTGTCATATCAGAAGGTTCAATATCAGAAGTTCATAATCAGACCAGTCAAAGTATCAGAGGGTCAAGTATCAGAAGTTCAAATATCAGAAGGTCAAATATCCCAGGTCAATATCCAAAAAGGGTCAATGTATCCGATGGTCAAATCTTCAAAAGGTTCAATATCAAAAGTACTTTTCAAAAGGTTTTCTCTTAAGGTTCATTTAAAAACAATCATTTAAAAATAGTTTTCATAAATGGTCTTTCAATTAGTTTTCATAAAACGAACTTCAAAATAGTTTTCTTAAAGTCAATATATCATGCTTGAAAAACCCTTTCAAAATACTTTACTTAAAACATTTCCATCTCATATCAAAAAGGTCTTCATATCACAGGCTCAAAATCAGAGATCAAAGGTCGAAGCAAAGGTGTCATAGCAAGGGATCGTAACAGAGTATCAATTCAGAGAATTTAACAGATCAGAAAAGAATCATAGGAAACCTTACAGAGAAGGTCAGAATATCTGTACCTTATTCTGAAAGCAAATACAACCCGAAACGAAATAAGATGAAACGATCAGGTACACTCCTTCTTCACACCTAGAGGAGTAGAAGGGAATTAAAATAGTTCTTAACTTCATGCTTAACTTGCCTTTCAAATTGTAGGTAGATTAAAGGTTCATTGGTTATCATTATAGTTTTATTCCTTCAAAAGTTCGTTTCATATTTAGGATAAGTTGAATGACCATTTGTGTAATTATCATAAGGTTAGGGTATAAAGTGTAATTATTGTGAATTTACAGATTCTCACAAGTTTAGTCCTTTAGTATTACCAAAATATCAATATAGACCCTTTAATGTTTGGAAATAAACACTTAACCCTTTTTAATATCACAATACACTTTTCTCAGCTTTTAAGGCACTTCTGTACCCGTTTTATTAAATATAAAAGTCATAGAAGAACTCAATAATAAAATCTACAAAAATTCACAGAGGTACCTCAATGTCACCAGTATTTTAGCTAATTTTTCCAGATTTTATTGGTTAGTGTAAGTATGACATAAAAATCCACTTTTACAAGTCGTTCTGAAAACATATCTGATGGAACACCAAAAAGTTACCATCTGTTAACCCCTTTAGAAAAATTCACAAAAATCTGCAAAAATTCAAGCTACTAGCACACATCCTATATTTTATCCAGTTCAAAGGGCTCTTTCTAATTCAATATGGTTTGGAAATTAAAAATCAAAAACCCGGACTTATTTTCCAGACTTTTTGGTACGACCAGACATGTAATTTTCCAAAAATCAAAAAGTGACCTTCTGAGCCTCTAAAAATTACAAACTAAATTTTCCCAGGTAGCCAATTCAATGAATTTAGTTTTAGACCCCAGAAACATGAAAATATACATTCGTATGATTAACTTATGGTCGGTTAAAGTTGATCAAAATTTCACCTCAGAACCAGTTTTCATTGTAACACCCTAGGCAAATCCCACATCGGCTGTGGCCTGGAGAGATGCTGGGTTCATAAGATAACATTCGCCTTACAATGACACAACGCGTTTTGTGGTCTACTGCGAGTGGGGTTCTTAGGAACTGGCAGTTAAGCGTGCTCATGTGAGAGTAGTACTGGCTTGGGTGACCTGCCGGGAAGTCTTCAAATGAGGCCACAAAAGCAAAGCCGTAAGCCTGCGGGCAAAGCGGACAATATTGTGGTCTGAGTAGGCGGGATGTTACAGGTGGTATCAGAGCCACTCCTGAGCCGTTCGGGATGGTGGGGCAAACCTCATCGAGGACGATGAGTCCCTAAGGGGGGGTGATTGTAACACCCTAGGCAAATCCCACATCGGCTGTGGCCTGGAGAGATGCTGGGTTCATAAGATAACATTCGCCTTACAATGACACAACGCGTTTTGTGGTCTACTGCGAGTGGGGTTCTTAGGAACTGGCAGTTAAGCGTGCTCATGTGAGAGTAGTACTGGCTTGGGTGACCTGCCGGGAAGTCTTCAAATGAGGCCACAAAAGCAAAGCCGTAAGCCTGCGGGCAAAGCGGACAATATTGTGGTCAGAATTTGAAAATTTAAATAAAACATATATAACTTACAAATAAATCACAAAACTTATGATAACGAAAGAATTATGACGCGAAATACTTTTGAGGCACCACGATATAATTTTTCAAGCTACCAATGATATTTAAAATACACTACGAGTCCAAGTAAATCAAAAATCTCATGTTTCGTATGCGTTTTAATTAAAACGCATACGAAACATGAGATTTTTGATTTACTTGGACTCGTAGTGTATTTTAAATATCATTGGTAGCTTGAAAAATTATATCGTGGTGCCTCAAAAGTATTTCGCGTCATAATTCTTTCGTTATCATAAGTTTTGTGATTTATTTGTAAGTTATATATGTTTTATTTAAATTTTCAAATTCTGAGGGCATTTTGGTCTTTTGATACGTTTTAGATTTTCGGGTTTTACAGATTTACTTCCGTCAAGATCACCTGCGTAATTAGAATCAACATATCCCTTGACAGTTATATCCGATTCCCCATAACATAATGCAACATCAGAGGTTCCTGTAATATATCTAAAGATCCTCTTCACAGCTTCCCAATGCTCTCTACCAGGTTCCGCCATGTACCGACTCACTACTCCCACTGCATGTGCAATGTCTGGTCTTGTACAAATCATCGCGAACATTAAACTTCCCACTGCTGATGCATACGGTACTCGAGACATTTCCATCCTCTCTTCTTCACTGCTAGGACTCATCTTGAAGGATAACTTGACATTAGTAGGAAACGGGGTTGATATTGGCTTACAATCTTGCATATTGAACCTTTGCAAGATTTTCTTCACATAACTTTTCTGTGAAAGCCAAAATTTCCTACTAACTCTATCTCGGTGAATTTGCATCCCTAGAATCTTGTTTGCGGGTCCAAGGTCTTTCATCTCGAATTTCCTAGCGAGCTGTGCCTTCAGTTTACTGATACGATCTTTGTTGGGGCCTGCAACCAACATGTCGTCAACATATAACAGCAAGATGACAAAATCATTGTCTCCAAACCTCTTGTAATATGCACAAGGGTCTGCGTGTAGTCTGTTATATCCAAGGCCAATGATGAAAGAATCAAATCTCTTGTACCAACACCGCGGCGCCTGCTTTAAACCGTACAGAGATTTGTTTAACCTGCAAACCAAGTTCTCTTTTCCTTTTTGTTTAAAACCTTCTGGTTGGAGCATGTAAATTTCTTCCTCAAGATTTCCATGAAGAAATGCAGTTTTCACATCTAGCTGCTCTAGATGTAAATCATACGTAGCACACATTGCAAGAACCACTCGAACAGTTGTCATTCAAACCACAGGAGAAAATATTTCATTGAAGTCGAATCCCTCTTTCTGAGCATATCCTTTGACTACCAATCTTGCACGATACCTCTCCACCTGGTCATCACCGTTCCTCTTGATCTTATATACCCATTTGTTTCCAATGGGTTTTCTACCTGCTGGTAGTGGCATCAGTTCCCACGTTTTGTTCTTATGAAGAGCTTCAATTTCTTCTTGCATTGCTTCCATCCAGAATGAAGCATCTGAATTATTCAGTGCTTCTTGAAGAGTTGATGGCTCTCCTTCCTCTATAAGAAGACAGTATGCAACATTGCCCTTCATAACATAATCCGAGTGCCACACCGAGCGTTTTCTTTCACGATTAAGAGTACGAGTCGTTGGAGCTTGAGACTCAGTTGTCTCATTCACCTCGTGCTGTGGTACGGCTTCAGAAGAATCACTCAACTGAGATTGCTTTTCCACCTGTATTGATGTAGTTTCTCTTGTAGTGCTATCACCTTCTTCATTTTCTTGAATTTTGTCTTCCATAAAGACAACATCTCTAATGACAACTACTTTGTAGGCAGTGGGGTCCCACAAGCGATACCCCTTTACTCCGTCAGCGTACCCCAAGAACAAACATTTTCTGGATTTCGGATCCAGCTTTGTAGTTTCTTGAGAATTGTACATCACGTACACAGGACTTCCAAATATATGAAGGTCTGAATAGTTGACCGGTTTTCCCGTCCACATCTCCATCGGTGTCTTCAACTCAACTGCAGTTGAAGGTAACCGATTTATCACATAACAGGCGGTATTGACTGCTTCTGCCCAGAATGATTTTTCCAAGCTTGCAGTTGCCAACATTGCTCTTTCTCTTTCTAACAAGGTTCTGTTCATCTGCTCTGCCACTTCGTTTTGTTGAGGAGTGTATGCCGTCGTGAACTGCCTTTTGATTCCTTCTTGACTACAAAAAGTATCAAATTCATCACCAGTGTATTCACCTCCATTATCTGTCCTCAAACACTTGATCTTCTTCCTAGAATCAAGTTCAACCCGTGCTTTGTAAACCTTGAAAACTTCAAACACATCAGACTTCTTCTTGATTGGGTACACCCAACATCTCCTGGAATAGTCATCAATGAAGGATACAAAATACTTTGCTCCTCCCAGGGATAGAACCGGTGCCTGCCATACATCAGAATGAACCAATTCTAGAACATAGACACTTCTAGAATTTGATGTCTTGAATTTTAGGCGATGCTGCTTGCTGATAACACAATGCTCACAGAAAGGTAAAGAAAACTTTGTGAGGCCAGGAATTAACTTCCTTTCAACAAGAATCTTCATTCCTTGTTCCGACATATGTCCAAGCTTCTGATGCCATGTTATTGCAACTCTATGACTTGGACTATGTGAAGCAACAGATGCTTACGCCTCCTCCATTATCTCTCCCTTCAGTTGGTATAAGTTCGCAGCCACCTTTTCACATTTCATAAGTACAAGCGCGCCTTGTATAACTTTCATGATCTTGTTTTGTATTTCAACCTTACAACCAAGATCATCCAATTGTCCTAGAGACAATAGATTCTTTTTTAGGCCCTCCACGTGTCGCACATCTCGAATAGTACGAACTGTACCATCATGCACCTTCACCATGATATTTCTAATTCCAATGATCCTTAGTTCATGATCATTGCAACTGTACACAGATCCGCCTCCAGAGATAGGTTTATATTGATGAAACCATTCTCTTCTTGCGGTCATATGAAAAGTAGCTCCAGTATCGAACAACCATACATCTGCAAATCTTTTCCTGCCTTCATTTGCAACCACTGCTTCACAACACAGAGCGTTACCATCTTCTGAAGTGCTAGCGACATTTCCTTGAGGATTAGAGGTATTTGAACCCCGACAATCTTTCTTAAAGTGACCCGGCTTGCCACATTTGTAGCATTTAAAATTCTTCTTCCTTCCTATTTTAGATTTACCATGATTGTGACTCCCACTAGAGCCAGGTTCCATTGACCTCCCTCTCCTCAATACCAAAGCCTCCACCTGTCTTGAATTAGTCTGTCTGTCCTCCCTATTGTTGCGCATATTTTCTTCTTCCAGAATGGCGGCTGCAACATCATCGAAGACTAGATAGTCCGAAAGAACATTACTGGTTAAGTTGATGATAAGTTGGTCATATGAGTCAGGTAAACTTTGAAGTAGAATTTCAGCACGTTCTTGTGGCTCTATTTTACAACTTAAAGACGTGAGCTGAGAAAATAAAGTATTCTGGTTATTAACGTGCTCAGTCACTGAAATAGATTCCGTCATGCGAAGAGCATAAAGTTTCCTCTTGAGAAATATTTTATTGTGGAGCGATCTTGCCTCGTACAATCGAGAAAGATGATCCCAAATCTCCTTTGCACTTTTCTTCTCCTCTATGCTTGACAAAACTCCATCTGCTAATGCCAGATGAAGATTTGCAATAGCATTTCCGTCCATCTCGTCCCATTTACTGTCATCCGTGACCTCAGCTGGCCTTTTGACAATGGCCGCTAAACATTTTATGACAACCCGCTAATTTACAGGTCAATACTACTCAACAAACTCGAACTTATTTTCTTGTCATTTATTTAAGAACAACTCACATATACCTTTTTACTTGAACCAACGTGAAAATTAGAACATCTTTCAAGTACACTAGGACTTAGGCTATACGAATTTGTTAACCCGACATATGTTATAATTAAATTATATAACCTATTAATAAACGAACAAACAACACATCACCAGTCACTCTTGGATCGAATAAGAGACGTGACTCGAACAGCTCTCACTTGCGTAACAATACTAAAAACGAACTCCGAGATATATTTAACCAATCTAATTAATATATATATATATATATATATATATATATATATATATATATATATATATATATATATATATATATATATATATATATATTATGAATACATTTTTTTTCATTGGGCCGAACCCAACACCACCACACAAGCCCATATAATTTTCTTTTTCTCTTTTCCTCTTCGATGGGCCGAAATACCAAAACTAATAGCAAGCCCAATATATTTTTTTGTAACTCATATACACGTTTTTTTCTTTTTCTTTTGCTCTCACTCGACACAACCACAGTCGACACACCTCACTTCTCTCTTTTTCCTTCTTGCGTGCAAGAACACCAACAAAGCCACCCTACTACTACTAACCTAAACCTTAAACAATAATAAATCCCATACTTTTTTTGAATCACTTAGAAACCAATGGATACTATGTTTCAAAAACCCCAAACAAAACACACCTTCACTTCTCTTTTCCTTATAATAATCAATTAGGTACGAGTCACATGTTGATCTTCATTCTTCCATCCCATCACGTACCCATAAACAAAGGCAGCAAACTATTGTAGCCTCCACCCTAATACCTCATTCGACAAGACCAAACTATACCCCTTTGACCACTTTTCTCCCATTCGACTAGACAAGATATACCACCTTGAAACCATGTAAGAGGATTTTATTAATCCTAAAACCCATGCCTCGATACCCCTATATAAACCCTCATTTCTCATGCATATTTCACTCACCAAAACTTACAAACTCAAAAACAATCACATTTCATTCTTTTCTTTTGATTATTGTCGAAGCACCGGAGGAGGAGAAACAAGCTAAGAGTTGGTGTCACATTACTAGTTTTCTAAGTCACTTTGGGTTTATATTTTGATCGTGTGGGTTTTGGTTCGTAAAGGAGTCACTTGGTAGTGTTGTTTTTCGTTCGTTCGCTCCTTTTCTTCGTATTTCATCACCACCAAACTTGGTATTGTAAGTCCTTGTATCTCTTTTCCATTCGTGTTTTTTTTAAAGCTTTATTCAAGTATACTTGTCATCTAAATTGAATACTTAACAAAACATTAAAACTCAAAAATATATAATCCCATGCATACCTATATATACACGTTAACTTGATAATGGAATTAAGCCAAAACTTTCTAACTAAGTGGAACTCAAACATGTAAGCTCCATAGAACTTTCACTGTGGCAGAAAGAATATATATATATATATATATATATATATATATATATATATATATATATATATATATATATATATATATATATATATATATATATATATCGACCCATTCACTATGAAACTAGCTAACATGGAAATGAACCTCATGCAACCCTTTCTGTGATGAAGTGGGTGCATGAAACTCAACCCATTCGAAACCATTGTTTTCAAAATAGTTCGAGCAAGGCCAACCCAGTAGGTCAAGGAAATGCGTTTTTAGTCGAAACCCACATATATGTATTCTCATATATATACACTGTGTCGAAAAGAAACAAACATATATACACGCCCTTAAGTGAGAAACCATGCAAACCTATACTAAACCTACTGAACATAAAGAAAATATAGGCGACATAAATATAATGAGTTTCATGCAAACTCCTGTGCCGCATGGCAATTCACACAACTCAGTCGAGACCCTTTTATATTCAAACGAAATACAAATCATAACACAAGGAACCATTGGCTTAATGGTTGTGTCTTTATTTCATGAGTCGACAGACCCATGTTCGAACCTCGTCGTAGTTGTTTGAACACATATATTTTCTTTTTATACTGCTCGAATACTACTCTTTTAAAACACACAAGACCTTAAATGGGCTTGAAAGCCCAATAACCTTTTCGAGTTATATAAGAACCACTCCATTTCATGTTGGGCCTTAAAGCCCATTCGACACCCTCAATGACCATTCGAATAAACAGTTTCTTACAAACATAAAAATAAACTTTTGAGTCAAGTGGTAAAAAGAGAGTATAAAGTTTATAAATTGTGAACTTTGGACCAAAAATGCAAATCTTGCGAGTCATAGGGTAAAAAGTGTAAATTTGATATCTTGGACTAAAATTGTGATTATTTTTAATGTTTTGTTAAAAGTGAAACTTTTTATGGGTAAAAATTGTGAATTTACTATTTTGTCAAAAACTTATATTTTCAACAAGATATATTAAGTTCTTTTTATAAAACAAAGTTAACACACAAATAAATATCAATATTATACCATAGCTGATAAATATAAACACACTAACGAAGATTCCAACGATAACAAAACATACATAACATGGGTAATGTTTCAGAAATTATATTTTTGAACTTTAAGTATTTATCGCACAAGCATCGATAATCTAACACATCAATACTCACATCGAGCCTAAAACAACGAATCTAAACACTTGCCATATTACTCTAGGTTGCGAGCCGGAGCCACTCATTTTCACCACTTGATTTCTATTTGTCTACTGTATCACCAAGGTGAGTTTCATAGCCCCGACTTTACATTGTTTATACATGATTTCTAAACCCTCGGGGTGGGAATACAATGCTTGTTTTTACATACGGACACAAGTACTAAAACTGTTACTTTGCCTAAGTTACCACATTGCCATTAAAGTCCCCTACGAATCATGAACCGTTAATTACTTGTAAGCGCGGATGATATGAATAGATCTATTTGGGTTGACACCCCGTCCGGGTTGGTCGCGCCAACTGGGTAAATGGACGCATATCATTCGAATTATTTCCGAGTGCCTGACAAACACTTATTTGGGGCATTTACTATTGTGCTTGATTGCATACTATTACGTCGAGCTTTGGGGTCATGAGCTTAGGCACTGTATTTATTATTTTTGGCTGTGACACTATATTTGTTGTACTGTCTTGCTATTGAAATCTTGTGGTCCGCTATACTGTTTATTTAAACCTATGACTCTCACCAACATTATTTGTTGACCCTTTTAGCGTGTATTCTCAGGTAACTAGGTGATGATGATACACCTCTTGTATGAAGCACTTTCGAGTCACATTTTGGATGCACATCATGATGGAGATTTTCTTACATTATTTAGCGTTTAGTTATGTATTTAAATCTTGCATTTTGATGGTGAACTCTGATAACTATGTTTTGTAAAACTTAACTTTAAATCAAACGCTTGTTTTTAAAATGACTCACTTAGAGGTCGTTCTTTATTACCTTGTACTTTGTGACCGAGAACATCACGCCCCCGGAATTCCATTCCGCTGCAAACACATATTTTGGGGGTGTGACATATTGGTACCCGAGCCAAGGTTATAGAGAACTAGGATGCATCATTGACCCTAGACTATAACCACTGGGTCACGACACTTCACAATATCATGATGTGCTTAGGATTGCGAAATATGCTTTTATTCACTTATTTTATATAAGTCATTTATACTTATACATAATTGTATTGACCTGGTTTACAGTGATATGTCTTCACCCACCGATCCTATCATCCTCGATTCTGATTCGGATATGGACAATTCGTCATCATCCACTGTTCCGGTCACACCAGTCATTCCTATTCCTGTATCCTCTGGCGATGAGTTTGCTGAGACCGAGCCATTCGAGGACGCCCAGACTATGTCTACACCACCTATACCATCATCACCCATTGCACCTGTTCCCCCAGTACCATCACCACCAGCCTCACCACCAGTGCGCCGTGTTAGGCGTATTCCTGTTGTGAGACCCGATCAGATCCCTATCGGTCGTCGCTACCGATTATATGAGCATGGCCCTGTCATGCTTCGCACCGCTAGGAAGAGGGTTCGCTCTCGACACAGCCGTGCATCATCACCTACTATTCCATCTCGTATCCCATCACCACCATCATCTCCACCATCATCACCCAGAGATGTTTCAGACACTTTGCTACCGCCTCGTAAGAGGGCTCGTACCATGGCACCTTCACCTTCAGATCCATATGTTATGGCTGCTGCTGAGGCCTCCGCTCGACGCGAGGTTCACAGACGGGTTGACGCCCGCAGATGGTCATTTATTCCGCCTATTCTCAGTAGGTGGAGGTACGATGAGGGTACTCCGCGTGCTTGGGAGTTTGGAGAAGAATCAGGGGACTCAGAATAATGGAGCTCGGGGAAGAGTTTACAACCTCAGAAACAGGGAAGCCACGGAGGACCCGAACGTTGTCACGGGTACGTTTCTTCTCAATGGTCGTTATGCTTCAGTTTTATTCGATTCAGGTGCCAATAAAAGTTTTGTGTCTACTACTTTTGCTCCTCTACTTAATATTGAACCGACCACCTTAGACACCGCCTACAACGTTGAATTAGAAAATGGTAACTTAGTTAGATCCAACACCATAATCCGCGATTGTATCTTTAATTTCCTAAATCATCCATTTAGCATAGACCTTATCCCTATCGAACTCGGTAGTTTTGACGTCATAATCGGTATGGATTGGTTATCTAAAAATCAAGCTAGGATCATCTGCGATGAAAAGGTTGTTCATCTCCCTTTTAATGGTGAAACCTTGATTATCCGTGGTGAACGAAGCGGGACTCGATTAAACATCATATCGTGTGTTAAGACCGAAAAGTATATAAAGAAGGGATGTCATGCTTTTCTAGCACACATAACCGAAAAGAAGTCGGATGAGAAACGATTGGAAGATGTACCGATTGTTCGAGATTTTCCGGAAGTCTTTCCCGAAGACTTGCCTGGACTTCCGCCTACCCGTCAAGTAGAGTTCCAAATAGATTTGGTGCTAGGAGCAGTACCAATAGCAAGAGCACCCTACCAACTAGCACCATCAGAGTTGCAAGAATTGTCTAATCAGTTGCAAGAACTACTAGACAAGGGATTCATTAGACCAAGTTCCTCGCCTTGGGGAGCACTGGTCTTGTTTGTGAAGAAGAAGGATGGATCATTCCGAATGTGCATAGATTATCGCGAGTTGAACAAGTTAACGGTAAAGAACCGTTACCCACTTCCAAGAATAGACGATTTGTTTGATCAGTTGCAAGGTTCCAGTTTTTATTCGAAGATCGATTTGAGATCGGGTTATCATCAACTAAGGGTTCGGGAAGAAGATATTCCGAAAATGGCTTTTAGGACTCGTTACGGTCATTACGAGTTTCAAGTGATGCCGTTTGGATTAACTAATGCACCTGCGGTATTTATGGATCTCATGAACCGGGTGTGCAAGCCGTACCTGGACAAATTTTTAATTGTGTTCATTGATGACATTCTCATTTACTCCAAAAGCAAAGAAGAGCACGAAGAAAATCTCAAGACGATCTTAGAATTACTCAAGAATGAGAAGTTGTACGCCAAATTTTCTAAGTGTGATTTTTGGATCCGAAAGGTACAATTTCTTGGGCACGTAATTGACAGTCAGGGATTGCATGTTGACCCAGCTAAGATCGAGGCTATCAAAGAATGGGAAACGCCTAAGACTCCCACAGAGATTCGTCAATTTCTAGGTCTTGCCGGGTATTACAGAAGGTTCATTGAGGGTTTCTCTAAGATAGCAAAACCTTTAACCAAGCTAACGCAGAAGAACCAGAAGTACGAATGGGGAGAGAAACAAGAATCCGCTTTTCAGTTGTTGAAGCAAAAACTTTGCAGTGCGCCAATTTTGGCATTACCCGAAGGAATGGAAAATTTTGTAGTTTATTGTGATGCTTCGCATAAAGGACTTGGAGCTGTGTTGATGCAGAATGAGAAGGTTATAGCTTACGCTTCTCGACAACTCAAGGTTCATGAGAAGAATTACACCACTCATGACTTAGAGTTAGGAGCAGTTGTCTTTGCGCTAAAGATTTGGAGACACTACCTGTACGGTACAAAGTGTACAGTGTACACCGACCACAAAAGTCTTCAACATATGTTAGACCAGAAAGAGCTCAATATGAGACAACGTCGTTGGCTAGAGTTACTCAGTGACTATGACTGCAAGATCCGATATCATCCTGGTAAAGCGAACGTAGTAGCAAATGCCCTTAGCAGGAAGGAACGACTTAAACCCTTACGAGTAAGATCATTGGGTATGACCATTAGTTCACCTCTTCCATCCAAAATTCTTGAAGCTCAGGCCGAAGCGCTTAAGACAGAGAACCGACCTAAGGAGAACAATCATGGTATGCCAGAAAGTACGAATGGTTTTGTGAAAAGATCCGATGGAATGCTATGCTTCAGAGATAGGAGTTGGATACCACTTTTTGGTGGCCTACGAGAGTTGATCATGCATGAATCGCACAAGTCCAAATATTCCATACACCCAGGCTCTGATAAAATGTACCAAGATCTCAAAAAGCTATATTGGTGGCCGAATATGAAGGCCGATATTGCTACCTATGTCAGCAAATGTCTTACGTGTTCCAAAGTTAAGGCTGAATACCAGAAGCCGTCCGGTTTACTACAGCAACCAGAGATTCCTCAATGGAAATGGGAGCGTATAACCATGGACTTCATCACTAAACTTCCTAAAACTCCGAGCGGTCACGACGTGATTTGGGTGATCGTTGATAGTCTCACCAAATCAGCTCATTTCTTGCCCATTAAAGAAACCTACAAGATGGATAAGTTAACCAGAATCTATATCCAGGAGATTGTCTCAAAACATGGTGTACCAGTTTCAATCATTTCAGATCGAGACAGTCGATTCACTTCAAGATTTTGGGAATCACTTAATGATGCCTTTGGAACCCGTCTTGATATGAGTACAACCTATCATCCACGAACCGATGGTCAGAGTGAGAGGACCATCCAAACACTAGAAGATATGCTTCGTGCCTGTGTGATTGATTTCGGTAATAGCTGGGATACTCATTTGCCGTTGATTGAGTTTTCCTACAACAATAGTTATCACACAAGTATAAAGGCTGCACCATTTGAAGCACTCTACGGTAGGAAATGCCGATCACCAGTCTGTTGGGCTGAAGTCGGAGATGCTCAACTTACCGGTCCAGAAATTGTTCACGAGACAACCGAGAAGATTGTTCAGATTCGAAACAGATTAAAAGCTGCCAGAGACCGTCAGAAAAGTTACGCCGATGTGAGGCGCAAGCCCTTAGAATTCAAAGTTGGAGACATGGTAAAGTTGAAGGTATCACCTTGGAAATGTGTAATTCGATTTGGGAAACGCTGGAAATTAAACCCTAGGTATATTGGACCATTTAAAATTCTAGCTAGAATCGGTCCAGTGGCATACAGACTTGAGATTCCGCCAGAGCTTAGTAGTGTGCACAATACCTTTCATGTTTCTAATCTTAAGAAGTGTTTATCCGACGAATCCCTCATCATTCCGTTAGAAGAAATTCAGCTCGATGACAAGCTTAATTTCATTGAAGAGCCAGTAGAAATTATGGATCGTGATGTCAAGCAATTAAAGCACAGTAGAATTCCTGTCGTCAAAGTTCGCTGGAATTCTCAACGAGGTCCCGAGTTCACTTGGGAACGAGAAGACCAGATCCGTCAAAAGTACCCGCATCTCTTCATCGACAACACTTCAATGACCAACACTGACTGAATCTCGAGGACGAGATTCATTTTTATGGGTGGTTGACTATGACAACCCGCTAATTTACAGGTCAATACTACTCAACAAACTCGATCTTATTTTCTTGGCATTTATTTAAGAACAACTCACATATACCTTTTTACTTGAACCAACGTGAAAATTAGAACATCTTTCAAGTACACTAGGACTTAGGCTATACGAATTTGTTAACCCGACATATGTTATAATTGAATTATATAACCTATTAATAAACGAACAAACAACACATCACCAGTCACTCTTGGATCGAATAAGAGACGTGACTCGAATAGCTCTCACTTGCGTAACAATACTAAAAATGAACTCCGAGATATATTTAACCAATCTAATTAATATATATATATATATATATATATATATATATATATATATATATATATATATATATATATATATATATATATATATATATAGGGTAGGGATACAATGAGAATGGGCTTAAAATGAGAAGGGTAGGAAGGATTGTGGGAGTGACATGTGTCATCCCCATGCCACATCATCATGCCACATCACGGTTACTGCATCGTGATGCAGTAAAAATTTTGGCGGGAAAAATTTTTTTTTCCCGCCAAAAAAAAAATTTTTTTTTTGGGCAAAAAATTTTTTTTTTCCCGCCAAAATTTTTACTGCATCACGATGCAGTATAAATTTTTACTGCATTACGGTTTCTGCATCACGATGCAGTATATTTTTTTACTTCATTACGGTTACTGCATCACGATGCAGTATAATTTTTTACTGCATCACGATGCAGTAAAAATTTTGGCGGGAAAAAAAAAATTTTTTGCCCAAAAAAAAAATGTTTCAGAAATTATATTTTTGAACTTTAAGTATTTATCGCACAAGCATCGATAATCTAACACATCAATACTCACATCGAGCCTAAAACAACAAATCTAAACACTTGCCATATTACTCTAGGTTGCGAGCCAGAGCCACTCATTTTCACCACTTAATTTCTATTTGTCTACTGTATCACCAAGGTGAGTTTCATTGCCCCGACTTTTACATTGTTTATACATGATTTCTAAACTCTCGGGGTGGGAATACACTGCTTGTTTTTACATACAGACACAAGTACTAAAACTGTTACTTTGCCTAAGCTACCACATTGCCATTAAAGTCCCCTACGAATCATGAACCGTTAATTGCTTGTAAGCGCGGATGTTATGAATAGATCTATTTGGGTTGACACCCCGTCCGGGTTGGTCGCGCCAACTGGGTAAATGGACGCATATCATTCGAATTATTTCCGAGTGCCTGACAAACACTTATTTGGGGCATTTACTATTGTGCTTGATTGCATACTATTACGTCGAGCTTTGGGGTCATGAGCTTAGGCACTGTATTTATTATTTTTGGCTGTGACACTATATTTGTTGTACTGTCTTGCTATTGAAATCTTGTGGTCCGCTATACTGTTTATTTAAACCTATGACTCTCACCAACATTATTTGTTGACCCTTTTAGCGTGTATTCTCAGGTAACTAGGTGATGATGATACACCTCTTGTATGAAGCACTTTCGAGTCACATTTTGGATGCACATCATGATGGAGATTTTCTTACATTATTTAGCGTTTAGTTATGTATTTAAATCTTGCATTTTGATGGTGAACTCTGATAACTATGTTTTGTAAAACTTAACTTTAAATCAAACGCTTGTTTTTAAAATGACTCACTTAGAGGTCGTTCTTTATTACCTTGTACTTTGTGACCGAGAACATCACGCCCCCGGAATTCCATTCCGCTGCAAACACATATTTTGGGGGTGTGACATATTGGTACCCGAGCCAAGGTTATAGAGAACTAGGATGCATCATTGACCCTAGACTATAACCACTGGGTCACGACACTTCACAATATCATGATGTGCTTAGGATTGCGAAATATGCTTTTATTCACTTATTTTATATAAGTCATTTATACTTATACATAATTGTATTGACCTGGTTTACAGTGATATGTCTTCACCCACCGATCCTATCATCCTCGATTCTGATTCGGATATGGACAATTCGTCATCATCCACTGTTCCGGTCACACCAGTCATTCCTATTCCTGTATCCTCCGGCGATGAGTCTGCTGAGACCGAGCCATTCGAGGACGCCCAGACTATGTCTACACCACCTATACCATCATCACCCATTGCACCTGTTCCCCCAGTACCATCACCACCAGCCTCACCACCAGTGCGCCGTGTTAGGCGTATTCCTGTTGTGAGACCCGATCAGATCCCTATCGGTCATCGCTACCGATTATATGAGCATGGCCCTGTCATGCTTCGCACCGCTAGGAAGAGGGTTCGCTCTCGACACAGCCGTGCATCATCACCTACTATTCCATCTCGTATCCCATCACCACCATCATCTCCACCATCATCACCCAGAGATGTTTCTGACACTCTGCTACCGCCTCGTAAGAGGGCTCGTACCATGGCACCTTCACCTTCAGATCCCTATGTTATGGCTGCTGCTGAGGCCTCCGCTCGACGCGAGGTTCACAGACGGGTTGACGCCCGCAGATGGTCATTTATTCCGCCTATTCTCAGTAGGTGGAGGTACGATGAGGGTACTCCGCGTGCTTGGGAGTTTGGAGAAGAATCAGGGGACTCAGAATAATGGAGCTCGGGGAAGAGTTTACAACCTCAGAAACAGGGAAGCCACGGAGGACCCGAACGTTGTCACGGGTACGTTTCTTCTCAATGGTCGTTATGCTTCAGTTTTATTCGATTCAGGTGCCAATAAAAGTTTTGTGTCTACTACTTTTGCTCCTCTACTTAATATTGAACCGACCACCTTAGACACCGCCTACAACGTTGAATTAGCAAATGGTAACTTAGTTAGATCCAACACCATAATCCGCGATTGTATCTTTAATTTCCTAAATCATCCATTTAGCATAGACCTTATCCCTATCGAACTCGGTAGTTTTGACGTCATAATCGGTATGGATTGGTTATCTAAAAATCAAGCTAGGATCATCTGGGATGAAAAGGTTGTTCATCTCCCTTTTAATGGTGAAACCTTGATTATCCGTGGTGAACGAAGCGGGACTCGATTAAACATCATATCGTGTGTTAAGACCGAAAAGTATATAAAGAAGGGATGTCATGCTTTTCTAGCACACATAACCGAAAAGAAGTCGGATGAGAAACGATTGGAAGATGTACCGATTGTTCGAGATTTTCCGGAAGTCTTTCCCGAAGACTTGCCTGGACTACCGCCTACCCGTCAAGTAGAGTTCCAGATAGATTTGGTGCCAGGAGCAGCACCAATAGCAAGAGCACCCTACCGACTAGCACCATCAGAGTTGCAAGAATTGTCTAATCAGTTGCAAGAACTACTAGACAAGGGATTCATTAGACCAAGTTCCTCGCCTTGGGGAGCACTGGTCTTGTTTGTGAAGAAGAAGGATGGATCATTCCGAATGTGCATAGATTATCGCGAGTTGAACAAGTTAACGGTAAAGAACCGTTACCCACTTCCAAGAATAGACGATTTGTTTGATCAGTTGCAAGGTTCCAGTTTTTATTCGAAGATCGATTTGAGATCGGGTTATCATCAACTAAGGGTTCGGGAAGAAGATATTCCAAAAACGGCTTTTAGGACTCGTTACGGTCATTACGAGTTTCAAGTGATGCCGTTTGGATTAACTAATGCACCTGCGGTATTTATGGATCTCATGAACCGGGTGTGCAAGCCGTACCTGGACAAATTTTTAATTGTGTTCATTGATGATATTCTCATTTACTCCAAAAGCAAAGAAGAGCACGAAGAAAATCTCAAGACGATCTTAAAATTACTAAAGAATGAGAAGTTGTACGCCAAATTTTCTAAGTGTGATTTTTGGATCCGAAAGGTACAATTTCTTGGGCACGTAATTGACAGTCAGGGATTGCATGTTGACCCAGCTAAGATCGAGGCTATCAAAGAATGGGAAACGCCTAAGACTCCCACAGAGATTCGTCAATTTCTAGGTCTTGCCGGGTATTACAGAAGGTTCATTGAGGGTTTCTATAAGATAGCAAAGCCTTTAACCAAGCTAACGCAGAAGAACCAGAAGTGCGAATGGGGAGAGAAACAAGAATCCGCTTTTCAGTTGTTGAAGCAAAAACTTTACAGTGCGCCAATTTTGGCATTACCCGAAGGAATGGAAAATTTTGTAGTTTATTGTGATGCTTCGCATAAAGGACTTGGAGCTGTGTTGATGCAGAATGAGAAGGTTATAGCTTACGCTTCTCGACAACTCGAGGTTCATGAGAAGAATTACACCACTCATGAATTAGAGTTAGGAGCAGTTGTCTTTGCGCTAAAGATTTGGAGACACTACCTGTACGGTACAAAGTGTACAGTGTACACCGACCACAAAAGTCTTCAACATATGTTAGACCAGAAAGAGCTCAATATGAGACAACGTCGTTGGCTAGAGTTACTCAGTGACTATGACTGCAAGATCCGATATCATCCTGGTAAAGCGAACGTAGTAGCAAATGCCCTTAGCAGGAAGGAACGACTTAAACCCTTACGAGTAAGATCATTGGGTATGACCATTAGTTCACCTCTTCCATCCAAAATTCTTGAAGCTCAGGCCGAAGCGCTTAAGACAGAGAACCGACCTAAGGAGAACAATCATGGTATGCCAGAAAGTACGAATGGTTTTGTGAAAAGATCCGATGGAATGCTATGCTTCAGAGATAGGAGTTGGATACCACTTTTTGGTGGCCTACGAGAGTTGATCATGCATGAATCGCACAAGTCCAAATATTCCATACACCCAGGCTCTGATAAAATGTACCAAGATCTCAAAAAGCTGTATTGGTGGCCGAATATGAAGGCCGATATTGCTACCTATGTCAGCAAATGTCTTACGTGTTCCAAAGTTAAGGCCGAATACCAGAAGCCGTCCGGTTTACTACAGCAACCAGAGATTCCTCAATGGAAATGGGAGCGTATAACCATGGACTTCATCACTAAACTTCCTAAAACTCCGAGCGGTCACGACGTGATTTGGGTGATCGTTGATCGTCTCACCAAATCAGCTCATTTCTTGCCCATTAAAGAAACCTACAAGATGGATAAGTTAACCAGAATCTATATCCAGGAGATTGTCTCAAAACATGGTGTACCAGTTTCAATCATTTCAGATCGAGACAGTCGATTCACTTCAAGATTTTGGGAATCACTTAATGATGCCTTTGGAACCCGTCTTGATATGAGTACAACCTATCATCCACAAACCGATGGTCAGAGTGAGAGGACCATCCAAACACTAGAAGATATGCTTCGTGCCTGTGTGATTGATTTCGGTAATAGCTGGGATACTCATTTGCCGTTGATTGAGTTTTCCTACAACAATAGTTATCACACAAGCATAAAGGCTGCACCATTTGAATCACTCTACGGTAGGAAATGCCGATCACCAGTCTGTTGGGCTGAAGTCGGAGATGCTCAACTTACCGGTCCAGAAATTGTTCACGAGACAACCGAGAAGATTGTTCAGATTCGAAACAGATTAAAAGCTGCCAGAGACCGTCAGAAAAGTTACGCCGATGTGAGGCGCAAGCCCTTAGAATTCAAAGTTGGAGACATGGTAAAGTTGAAGGTATCACCTTGGAAATGTGTAATTCGATTTGGGAAACGCTGGAAATTAAACCCTAGGTATATTGGACCATTTAAAATTCTAGCTAGAATCGGTCCAGTGGCATACAGACTTGAGATTCCGCTAGAGCTTAGTAGCGTGCACAATACCTTTCATGTTTCTAATCTTAAGAAGTGTTTATCCGACGAATCCCTCATCATTCCGTTAGAAGAAATTCAGCTCGATGACAAGCTTAATTTCATTGAAGAGCCAGTAGAAATTATGGATCGTGATGTCAAGCAATTAAAGCACAGTAGAATTCCTATCGTCAAAGTTCGCTGGAATTCTCAACGAGGTCCCGAGTTCACTTGGGAACGAGAAGACCAGATCCGTCAAAAGTACCCGCATCTCTTCACCGACAACACTTCAATGACCAACACTGACTGAATCTCGAGGACGAGATTCATTTTTATGGGTGGTTGACTATGACAACCCGCTAATTTACAGGTCAATACTACTCAACAAACTCGATCTTATTTTCTTGGCATTTATTTAAGAACAACTCACATATACCTTTTTACTTGAACCAACGTGAAAATTAGAACATCTTTCAAGTACACTAGGACTTAGGCTATACGAATTTGTTAACCCGACATATGTTATAATTGAATTATATAACCTATTAATAAACGAACAAACAACACATCACCAGTCACTCTTGGATCGAATAAGAGACGTGACTCGAATAGCTCTCACTTGCGTAACAATACTAAAAATGAACTCCGAGATATATTTAACCAATCTAATTAATATATATGAGAAGGGTAGGAAGGATTGTGGGAGTGACATGTGTCATCCCCATGCCACATCATCATGCCACATCACGGTTACTGCATCGTGATGCAGTAAAAATTTTGGCGGGAAAAAATTTTTTTCCCGCCAAAAAAAAATTTTTTTTTTTTTGGCAAAAAATTTTTTTTTTCCCGCCAAAATTTTTACTGCATCACGATGCAGTATAAATTTTTACTGCATTACGGTTTCTGCATCACGATGCAGTATATTTTTTTACTTCATTACGGTTACTGCATCACGATGCAGTATAATTTTTTACTGCATCACGATGCAGTAAAAATTTTGGCGGGAAAAAAAAAATTTTTGCCCAAAAAAAAATTTTTTTTTTGGCGGGAAAAAATTTTTTTCCCGCCAAAATTTTTACTGCATCACGATGCAGTAAAAATTTTGGCGGAATGATGATGTGGCAAAGTGACACATGTCACTCCCACAATCCTTCCCACCCTTCTCATTTTAAGACCCCTTCTCATAATATCCCATATATATATATATATATATATATATATATATATATTATGAATACATTTTTTTTTCATTGGGCCGAACCCAACACCACCACACAAGCCCATATAATTTTCTTTTTCTCTTTTCCTCTTCGGTGGGCCGAAATACCAAAACTAATAGCAAGCCCAATATATTTTTTTGTAACTCATATACACGTTTTTTTCTTTTTCTTTTGCTCTCACTCGACAAAACTACAGTCGACACACTTCACTTCTCTCTTTTTCATTCTTGCGTGCAAGAACACCAACAAAGTCACCCTACTACTACTAACCTAAACCTTAAACAATAATAAATCCCATACTTTTTTTGAATCACTTAGAAACCAATGGATACTATGTTTCAAAAACCCCAAACAAAACACACCTTCACTTCTCTTTTCCTTATAATAATCAATTAGGTAAGAGTCACATGTTGATCTTCATTCTTCCATCCCATCGTGTACCCATAAACAAATGCAACAAACTATTGTAGCCTCCACCCTAATACCTCATTCGACAAGACCAAACTATACCCCATTGACCACTTTTCTCCCATTCGACTAGACAAGATATACCACCTTGAAACCATGCAAGAGGATTTTATTAATCTTAAAATCCATGCCTCGACACCCCTACATAAACCCTCATTTCTCATGCATATTTCACTCACCAAAACTTACAAACTCAAAAACAAACACATTTCATTCCTTTCTTTTGATTACTGTCGAAGCACCGGAGGAGGAGAAACAAGCTAAGAGTTGGTGTCACATTACTAGTTTTCTAAGTCACTTTGGGTTTATATTTTGATCGTGTGGGTTTTGGTTCGTAAAGGAGTCACTGGGTCGTGTTGTTTTTCGTTCGTTCGCTCCTTTTCTTCGTATTTCATCACCACCAAACTTGGTATTGTAAGTCCTTGAATCTCTTTTCCATTCGTGTTTTTTTTAAAGCTTTATTCAAGTATACTTGTCATCTAAATTGAATACTTAACAAAACATCAAAACTCAAAAATATATAATCCCATGCATACCTATATATACACGTTAACTTGATAATGGAATTAAGCGAAAACATTCTAACTAAGTGGAACTCAAACATGTAAGCTCCATACAACTTTCACTGTGGCAGAAAGGATATATATATATATATATATATATATATATATATATATATATATCGACCCATTCACTATGAAACTAGCTAACATGGAAATGAACCTCATGCAACCCTTTCTGTGATGAAGTGGGTGCATGAAACTCAACCCATTCGAAACCATTGTTTTCAAAATAATTCGAGCAAGGCCAACCCAGTAGGTCAAGGAAATGGGTTTTTAGTCGAAACCCACATATATTCTCATATATATATACACTGTGTTGAAAAGAAACAAACATATATACACGCCCTGAAGTGAGAAACCATGCAAACCTATACTAAACCTACTGAATATAAAGAAAATATAGGCGACATAAATATAATGAGTTTCATGCAAACTCCTGTGTCGCATGGCAATTCACACAAATCAGTCGAGACCCTTTTATATTCAAACGAAATACAAATCATAACACAAGGAACCATTAGCTTAATGGTTGTGTCTTTATTTCATGAGTCGACAGACCCATGTTCGAACCTCGTCGTAGTTGTTTGAACACATATATTTTCTTTTTATACTGCTCGAATACTACTCTTTTAAAACACACAGGACCTTAAATGGGCTTGAAAGCCCAATAACCTTTTCGAGTTATATAAGAACCACTCCATTTCATGTTGGGCCTTAAAGCCCATTCGACACCCTTAAGGCCCATTCGAATAAACAGTTTCTTACAAACATAAAAATAAGCTTTTGAGTCAAGTGGTAAAAAGAAAGTATAAAGTTTATAAATTGTGAACTTTGGACCAAAAATGCAAATCTTGCGAGTCATAGGGTAAAAAGTGTAAATTTGATATCTTGGACTAAAATTGTGATTATTTTTAATGTTTTGTTAAAAGTGAAACTTTTTAAGGGTAAAAATTGTGAATTTACTATTTTGTCAAAAACTTATATTTTCAACAAGATATATTAAGTTCTTTTTATACAACAAAGTTAACACACAAATAAATATCAATATTATACCATAGCTGATAAATATAAACACACTAACGAAGATTCCAACGATAACAAAACACACATAACATGAGTAATGTTTCAGAAATTATATTTTTGAACTTTAAGTATTTATCGCACAAGCATCGATAATCTAACACATCAATACTCACATCGAGCCTAAAACAACGAATCTAAACACTTGCCATATTACTCTAGGTTGCGAGCCGGAGCCACTCATTTTCACCACTTGATTTCTATTTGTCTACTGTATCACCAAGGTGAGTTTCATAGCCCCGACTTTACATTGCTTATACATGATTTCTAAACCCTCGGGGTGGGAATACAATGCTTGTTTTTACATACGGACACAAGTACTAAAACTGTTACTTTGCCTAAGTTACCACATTGCCATTAAAGTCCCCTAAGAATCATGAACCGTTAATTACTTGTAAGCGCGGATGTTATGAATAGATCTATTTGGGTTGACACCCCGTTCGGGTTGGTCGCGCCAACTGGATAAACGGACGCATATCATTCGGATTATTTTCGAGTGCCTGGCAAACTATTTGGGGCATTTACTATTGTGCTTGATTGCATACTATTACGTCGAGCTTCGGGGTCATGAGCTTAGGCACTGTATTTATTATTTTTGGCTGTGACAATATATTTGTTGTACTGTCTTGCTATTGAAATCTTGTGGTCCGCTATACTGTTTATTTAAACCTATGACTCTCACCAACATTATTTGTTGACCCTTTTAGCGTGTATTCTCAGGTAACTAGGTGATGATGATACACCTCTTGTATGAAGCACTTTCGAGTCACATTTTGGATGCACATCATGATGGAGATTTTCTTACATTATTTAGCTTTTAGTTATGTATTTAAATCTAGCATTTTGATGGTGAACTCTGATAACTATGTTTTGTAAAACTTAACTTTAAATCAAACGCTTGTTTTTAAAACGACTCACTTAGACGTCGTTCTTTATTACCTTGTACTTTGTGACCGAGAACATCACGCCCCCGGAATTCCATTCTGCTACAAACACAGATTTTGGGGGTGTGACACATTTATCCTTTCTAAGGATAGCCTTCATCTTTAATTTCCACAAAGAGAAATTATTCCCATTGAATTTTTTGATTTCAAATTTTGCCGCCATTGCTACAATCACAATCTACTTTTCGACATACTATTATTTGTTAATAATAGTAATGAACACTTTTTGAGTGAGTACAATCTTACTTATCTTTTGATGTGGAGGGTCCACTTATTAGTGGCAACCACAGAGCATACGATAAATAATTATACACACACCCAACCTTAGCTCTGATACCACTTGTTGAGAAAAGTAACACCGGATTGAAGCAAACCCACAACTAAAATAAGAAAATATAATAAAAGATGACACACGGATATAACGTGGAAAACCCCAAATAGGGTAAAAACCACAGGTAAGGAAATATACGTTTCACTATGATGAAAACTAGGAGTTACACATTCTCTCTAGGTACAAGGATAAACACTAATCGTTATATCTCTTGTATTAGGAGATACCATACAAACCCTTTAATTAACTCACAAGTTACTACAGGAGAAACATAGTAAATATTACTATGTGAAAGAAGAAGAAGAGAATGGGATGGGATGCTAATTGAGGCAACTAAGCCTTCCTTTTATAGGCAGAGGTTAAGCATACTGATGTCATGCATGAGCACACCACCAATAAACAAGTTGGCTGTCCATTGCTGTCCAAATTGCTAACCATTCATTAATATATATTTTATTCCCCCAACTTAGCCACCAACCAATCTTTAACATGTTTTACCAGCACCATATAGAATTTATAAAACAAGTTATTCGTATTCAACAAGTGCCTTGTTACATGTTATTCGTAAAAGTATCGTTTATCATGTTTGGTTCAGGTTGAGTGGGTTAAGATGGGCGGTTTTGTAACAGGTTAGATTGATGTCTTATGTTCCTTTTTTTTCTCCTAGTTTTTATATATCCAATTGTTTATTTACGAGTCTCCCCTTTTTTTAATCAATTTGATTTCTAATGTTTTTCTTAAAATATTTGCCGATTTATCAAGAATTTGGTGTCCGTGGAGATTTTTTGTTCCATCATATATCAATTTAGCTCGTGAAATGAGTTTTTAATGTTTAACTTAGGGCCTGTTTGTTTAGTTTTTTATTAAGCCCTGTTAAATTAAAGTGTCTGTCTGGATATATGATGTCTGTTTGTAGATGAATAAATGGTTGTTTGTTTTATCTGCTGAATAAAGTGTATGAATTAGAAAATTTATTGTTATACCCTTTTATTTAAAATAAGTGTTGAATTAAAGCTTTAGAAGTGGGAGGGTAAATATGTAAAAGTAGAATAAAAGTGATGACTTAATATCGAGACTCTCACTCCCATGGCTTTTTCTAGAAGGTCATCCATTTAAATTAAGCACCAAACAAACACTCAACTTATGACTGAATAAATTTACCTATTTATTAATTAATACTATTTAAGTCATTACCAAACACTACTTTAGTTATGCAATTATGGACATGTAATGGAACTGTTTTATGGTATCTAGTATTAGTATTAAGGAATATGCTATGACATTGGTGACTAGCTATTATGTACTGGACCATGCTTTTCTGTAAATATGTTTGTTCTTGAGCAAAATTCATTGAATACCTCTGATCTTGATGTACCTCTATTCCAAAAAAAAAAAAAAAAAAAAAAAAAAAAAAAACCTTATTAGCCCCAAATCAGTCATTTCAAATTCCTGCTTCATGGAATTTTTGAATTCCTCACATAACAAACTATCATTACCAACATAGATCAGATCATCCACATATAGGCTTATGATGTGCTCTACCGTGTACAAGTTTTAAAATTTATAAACACGATTTATCCGGTTATCTATTCAACACATACGAGCAAGTATACTCGTCCGTAATAGTAAAGGTGGGTAAGTCAAGATCGTCCCAAGGGATTTGGTATTTGTATTTAGTATAACAAGCTTTTGCAAAAAGGGTTGTCAATCCAATTTGGTGAAAATTCAAAAAGTAAATAGAATCCAATCAATCAAAAACATATACTTGTGTGTTATTCCTTAACTAATTGCATAGAGTATTCTACAAAGTTTGGTGTAACTTGTAATGATGCACAATTTTATATGAATGATTAACAATCAATTGGTTTATATCATGAAGAATCATTACTAAGAATTCAATCTCCTAGTTAACTCCTTTCGGCCCTTGTTAACTATTATGACAATTCTATTAAACACTAGTTGTTTGAAAAGCAATTCTTATCTTATGAATTCCTACAAATCCTTTCGGCCTTTTCTCGTGATGAAATCATTTCAAATCCATTTTAATGAGTAAATATGATGCTTGTCACACACCATATCCCATACTAATTCGTGCACTAACGTTTTGGAATAAAAACATAATGAAAATCCTTTCGGCCTTTTTATTCTTTAAAATATTTTTACCAATAAATTAAGCAAGATTAGATATTATTTCAACAAACTCATAAAACAAGAAATGTTTTCATGCATCACTTTTTAAGATAAGAATACTCCAACAATAGTTACATCATACACACAAGTATACCAAAAATTACTCCATAACAATCATAATCAAACACAAGTAACAAATAACACTTTCATTAAACTCAAAGTAAAAGTAGTTCATTGTAAGAAAACAAGATATACCTAGCTTAGGATTACAAGAACTAGAATCGTGGAACTATAGCAACCACACTCCTCCAATCGCCTACTATGACAAGTAAACAACTCCAAACTCAAACCAAACTATTGAGACTCGAACTCAAAGTTTCCTGGACGTTTTTACAGCACTACTAGACTTTCGGGCAATAATAATAAGATAGTAAGGACTTGGTGTAAGCCTCTTACTAGTTTTTGGGTGTTACACTTAGTATCTAGCCTTGGATCCCATTATATAAGTGTAAGAACACTTATTATCCAAGTAAAAACGACCTATGACAGTAAATATGAAGGAAATGATCGGCCACAATGATTATGAGGAGTAAAATCATCAATTAATGCTTCTTTGTAACTGCAACATCAGTCCAACCGATCGGATTTTGGACCATCCGATCGGTTTCTCTCCTCGGTAAAACCCAACCGAATCGGATGCGGGTTGCATCCGATCGGATGGAGTCCTCTGGTACTCACAATATTGACTTTTCCTTGACTTTTCTTGTTGCATGCTTTATCCTTCATTTAAGTGCTGATTTCTTCCATAGAACTTGATATTTTCTTGATATATGAACATAGAAATCTTGTCACTATCAAATCCTTGAGTCCTTGTGTGGTTTCTCTCTTGTCTCCATCTCGAGAATCTTCCAAATGTGCATAATCTCTCCAATTCTTCGTCTTTTCATCATCTTTTCCTGTAGTTGGCTACATTTACTTGCATATACATTTTTTCATGATTAAGTAACAAATACATACAAATATAACCAAATATAATGCACAAAACTAATGATAACGCAACCAAAAACATGCTCATTCTGAGCGTTATCAGCTTACAATAATAAAACTTTCTCCAACCCTTTTGTGAATAATGTGTGATCATAATTGCTCCTTTGAATAATATGAGCCTGCTTTACCCTGTATAATTCCTTATTTGGATGATACACATTTTCTTCCTCACCCTTTCTAACAAACCCTATAGGTTGATCAATATAACCAGCTTCATTTAATTCCCCATATAAAAACGCACTCTTTGCATTGAATTGATACACTTTTCACCCTTTCTGTGCAGCTAGCCACGGGTGCGATTACTTCATCATAATCCACCCCCTTCCTTATGAGTGTATCCATTCACAACTAGCTGTTCCTTCTAATTGTCAACCTCTCCTTTCTCATTCAGTTTTGTCTTTAAAAAACCCATTTTACTCCAAGTTTTTTCACCTGCCGGATGATTCACCAATTCCAATGTTTGATTTCTTTCAGTTGCCAGCAATTCTTCTTTCTTAGCTTCCACCCATTTTTGATATTTTACAGCCTCTTCATATGTGACTGGATCATCATTGGCACTAAACATTACCCTACCAGATACAATGCTTTAAAGTTGAATAACATTTTAATTAATCAAACTATGTATAATATATGCTTTTTAAGACATTTTATAGGTCAATTCTTTATATTTTCGATTAGTTGTTAGTTTTTTGCTTAATTTGTAGGGGCCGAAAATCCCCGAATCCCCGTGGGGATGGGGATGCAAAACGATTCCTCGATGGGGATGGTAAATACGATCCCCGATATTCCCCGCCCCGTTGCCATCCATGTCAACTCAAATGTTACTATAATTACTTTCAACAACCATTTATCTAACAAAATTTAAGCAAAAACTTGATCTAACAAAAATTAAACCCAAAGCCATGTGCGTGCACGGGGATCTAAAACTAGTTTAACAATACTAACGTGATAACTTTTAGTTAATTGATTATTTACATGCATTATATCAGGGCAAACATACATGTCACTGGCATAAACACTTCATACAAGGTAACAATAATATTAATAGTTGCTTCCACAAAATAAGTTCAAACATGCATTTAAGATAACAGTTCCGTAGTTGCATGACCACATTTCTTGAAACATATAAGAAGATAATATGATAGATGAACCAAGAAGCTCCGCATATGTTAAACTAGCTTAAAGACCCGTTGAATCACGGGGTTTTTTTTAAAAGAAATATGAAAATGAGATGATAAGAAAACTGATAACGTAAACATGTTCGATTAATATATGAAAGAAAGAATGAGATAATCCGTCAATTATTCAATAAGCAATTGAGTTTGTTACAATTAAACTAATAAACGTCCAAGCGTTGGGGTCTCCAAAACTGATTGTCTTGAATAGAAAATGATGTGCGTGAGTGCTGATCGATTTAATACCCAATGTCCATGCCGTGCA
The DNA here is from genome assembly GCA_021014915.2 of Artemisia tridentata subsp. tridentata. Classification (NCBI taxonomy): domain Eukaryota; kingdom Viridiplantae; phylum Streptophyta; class Magnoliopsida; order Asterales; family Asteraceae; genus Artemisia; species Artemisia tridentata. Next base: position 55,065,184 of record CP139503.1, read on the forward strand.
CACCTAATAGTCTATAGATGATGTAAGTAAAAGCATGTTGTGACTGATAATATATTATAATTGAGAATATGAGAAAGAAAAGGGACGTGCTTGAAGTTTGATCATAGACCTTAAAGTACTTCTTTGTATACGACATTTGTTGTAGTTTTAGTGACATTACCATCCTGATCACAAACGACAACCTTCTAACCTTTCTTGCTTTTTACTCTTGAAAAAACAACGTATAGTTGTTCATGTGTGAAAAAAGGACGCGGCAAGTACAAACCAATTTTAGAAAGCGATTGACCTTGGCTTTTGTTGATTATCATGGAAAATAAAAATCAGATAGGATATTGTTTCCTGGCAATCTTAAGAGGCAAACGCTTATCTGACGGAGTAATTCGCAACCTTGGTATGATAACCTTTTTTTCAAAGTTGGTTCCGCTAATGATTTGCGCATGAATAGAAGTTCTTGTTAATTTAAGAACTTGCAGTCTTGTCCAATTACATAAACCATTTGCTTGGTCTATATTTCGCAACAACATAATCAGTACTCCCACTTTTAAAGCAAGCATGTGGTTTGGAACACCGTAGAACTTCAATCCATTGATAAATAGCTTATAGACCCGTGGAATCACGGGAATTTTTAAAGAAAATATTCATCAAGGAGATACGTGTGTGAATAAATCAACAAACAATAAAACGTAAATAAGTTCCATTATCTTTTTAAGGGAATAATAAGTAATGTGTCAATGATACGATAAACAATTTGGTTTGTAAGCATTAAGAAAATAAACGTACATGTATCATCTTCTCCAATCAGTAGATAGTCTTGGAGAGCAAAGCTATGCAATCAACATTAAATATTTGAGTAGTCTATGTTCATTCCGTGAACATAAAAAGTTACCTTTGAATCATCATTCCTTTTTTTAACAAGGTACCAAACTTATATAGCGAAAACTATGACTATGTCATGCATAAAAGAGTTGATGAAGACGCCCCACCGATAAAGATAAATGACTTGATGAACCCAATATATTTCAAGCCACAAACAAAGAAAATATTGTGTTCATACATACCTTATATTGTAAATGACACTCGTCTACTCGAAAAGCATTAATGTTTTTGAGAAAATTTGTGTCCATCAACCTAATTTCCATAATTTCATTATGGATGTTCATTATTAAGCTAAACAATAATAAGTATTAGGTCAAAGCACATGCCAAAAGCAAACTAATGGAAATCGTAAGAAGTGACAGTAAGACAACAAAGTTAAGACGACCTGCGTTATCTGAGAATTTAAAAACTCTATGCAATAAAGGGATCAAAAACTCAAATCATACACCCTCATCATTTTGAAAAAAGCCACACAGGCAAATATCTCAAGACACTATCAAGTTAATCAAATTTTGAGTTCCCATCTTTTGAGTAGAAGAGCGCGAGCAATTGAGAACAATATGAAAGTTTCAGAAACAAAGTACAAAGAACCAAGTACCATTTGTTGAATCATTTAGCCAGACAACATTAAACCTAATTAGTGATTGCGATCAATTTTACTCATTGACAATGATGTTAAAGACTCAATACTATAATAATAATGCTCAATATGTTCACGAACAAAAGCATCTATTATCTAACTAAAAACTGTAAGAAATGCATCAGCGCGAAATCGATATTAGCAAAAGCACTAAATGTAAGAAACATATGAGCATCAAATGAATATATGCAAAATCACTTTTGGAAGGAAAGAGTACTCATTAGGAAATTCAATAAAAATACCATGATGAACCTCTCACAGTATATCTAACATTTACAAATGAGTTGAGAAATCATGAGTCCTAAGAAACTGTTGGAATTATTTATACGTTTGAGAAAACTGCCAAAAGTATATTAAGAGTAACAACCTTTCAACTTGGAAGTCGGTCAAAACTAAACATCTCAAGGCTTAAGAGCCGAGCAAATACCAAGGTTGGAAATCTTGTAGATGGCGTTGGTGTCAACTTCTCCTGATAATGGTAAAGAGGGACATGGGGCGCCAATCGTGTTGGATAAGAGCATTTGCCTTGCCAAGGTTGTTGTATACCTTCACTATGGTCAATGGATCCAAAGCATGCTGGGTCCTAACTGTGATTGTGTTCTAATTGGTTGCGAATTTGTGGTTCAAGGGCTTCACAATCTGGTAGTACCAACTGTTCAAAGACTCTCCCTTGTCATTCTTGTATAATCTGATAGTATGCGTTTGAGCTCTTTAGGACAATCTCTTTAGCTGCTCTTCAAACCACGAACCACGGGCTTAATGATTGCTTCATCATCTCATGATTTTACAATCCCCTACTTATGACAACAACAAAAGTATCACCAAACAATAAGCAATATAAAAACAAATATACATAAGGAACCTGCAATACTGATGTTGATTATGTAGGTTAAAGGCTAATAAATCTGTTGTTCCCGTTACACAAATAGAAGTAACTACAAAGTTAATCTAATTGTGTTCTATTACTGAATTAACGTAATGATTAATTTAAATAAATAAGTAAAACGTAAATATAAAAAACACAAGTTTTTCAACGTTTAAATTCTTATTATAAATCAATCAAAAGAATCTATTACCCAAGTGTTTGCGGAATAAACACTTGGGATCGAATAGACAAGGTATGGTGTGTTCTCCTCTCTAAACTCAAGCTATGCTTTGAGTGGCAACAATAATGACCCACTGAGCTATCTCAGGGACTTGGTTACTCTTTGAAGGAGAAAAGTGGTTTTGTGAAAGTCTAAGCTTTTAATGCACAAAAACTTATCCCACTTTTCTCCATCTGTTCCTATTTATACACAAGTATAAAAGAGCACCTATGATTAAAATACAAAAAGAATAACCTAGCGTGTCTGACAAATACAACAATATTTGTCATTTCCAAGAACCAATGGGAATAAGCTAAAAAGTATTTCCTAGTGTCAGCTATGACACTTCTTGACTTTAAGCCGTTTTAGGGAAGGTTCGCTTCTGGCCCGATAAGACTTCTCCTTATCTTTTCAAACTCTTCCCGCCTAATCCCGCCTTTCTTTCAGACTTCAGATTCTTCAATCTAGGTCTTCAGTCTTCAGTCTTCAATCATTTATTGTTGTTGAGGAGACTGGGGGTTCAGTGAGTTCTTGTCAAATACTCACTGAACCCATTACCTTCTTCTTTTGCTTAAGTGACACTCAGGGAGTTCCGCCTCACTGAATTGTGAATCTTTCTTCTTAGACTCGTCCTAAGCATCTTGAAGGTAACTCACTGAGTAACTGTTCACTCAGTGACTTGAGAGTGTTTAAGGTTGATTAACACTTGGCTAATTTGTGTCCAAATCCTGTTTTCAGGACGCTTGGGTACTGACGGACCCAACAATCTCCCCCTATTTGGATATAAATTATGCCTAAGTGTTTTGATCAGTTATGAGTGAGCAAATGGGCTTCTTCTCATACTGAATATACTAGAAAGCAATGAGGATACTGATATAACAAAACATGGGCCATCATTTTATTAATATCATTACAAAGTCCTAACATCTAAACATTATACTCAGGGTCCAAGATACCCATGAGTTCCAGCTTAACTTTCTTCGACACTAACACTTCCTTGTCAGGTCGCTCATTCATCATCCTATCCAACAGCTTGACAAACTCTTCATTCTCTGGGCTCTTCACTTGAATCGCCATTAGCTTGTATGCCAGAAGAGTAGTTGTTTCCACAAAATGTATATCACTAACCCTTTGGAAGGCCGGTTGGCCAAACTCATCAACGAAGAAAATACCATACTCAGGAGTCTTGATGACTTTGTTGGGAATGAATTTCACTGCTCGAGGAGGAATCCTGTTGTAATGAAGGGCGGCTATGAACTGTTCAGGCTCCTATTCCAGAACTTTCCTTTACTTCCCAATCTTTTGAGTAGGCTCAGGGATTGACAGTCCCTGAGAAGCAAGCGCCTTCTCATGATCTATTCCTAAACTCTTAGCCACCTTTTCCAGTTCCTCATATTTGGAGTTCAGTGTCTTTAGAAGGCTAGGAACAATCTTGCCTTGCTTCTTCCTCAGGATGGGCATCATCATGTCCCATTCCCTTAGCCCATAGTCTGAGAACTTGAAGGGTTTGTTTACCTCAGACTTTCTTGGCCCCCTGTGAACCGTTACGCTTATAGGCTTGGTCAGGTGAATGGTCATATCAGTGATGGTGCCTTCTCCCTTGGTCTTCGTCATGTGCCACATATACCTCTCATAGGTTTTCTTCCTCTTTTCATCTTTAAGCCTGACCTGCTCATTGTGTTCCCTGATGCGGTCGGCCTGAAGCTTGAGGAATTCTTCCCCCCTGATGACCTGATCAGTTTCCTTTATTACCTCCTTGGCAACTTCAACAATTATGGGTCTGTTGAGTTGCTCAGCCTTCTTTTGTCCTGTTCATCCAGGACTTCGGCTACTTCCTGCGGAGTTCCAAAGAATTTGCTCCCATCCTCTAAGGTGACCCAAAACGGTGAATCCGGATTAGGACGCACTTCGGTTGATGCCGGCACCAGTTGCATTTGAGGAGGATCTTCAGTCACCATGATTCCCTTCCCTTTGTCAGTGGGAGGGGGTTGACTGGTGGAGGACTCAGGAACTTCTGTTGCTATTGCTTCAGTTTGAACAGGGATTGTTGCAACAACAAGTGCAGAAGATGAAGGTTCAGGAGTAGGTTCATCAGGTTTCTCCCCCTCAACAGATGCTGGTGCTTTAGTAAAGGCATCTGTTGACTGAGGAGGTGGGGGAACTGGAGAGGCCTGAAGAATAGACAGTATACTGGAGACCATTTGCTTGACATCAGAGGTCTCATTCTTCAGGGCGGAGATGTCTGCCGCCATTGTAGCCTGAGTTGTTGTGAGTTTAGTGACCTTGGTGGTATAATGGTTGATCAGCTCATTATGTTTGTTGGAGAGCTGATCAAATGCTGTGGATATCTTGGTCAGGCACTCTTGAGAATTAGCAACTGACTGTTGAATTGAGTCTTGCGAAGACCTCAGTGGTTTAAGATCCACCTCTTTCAAGAGACTGAGCAGTTCAGTAATGTTGGTGGAGGTGGTCTTCTGAGTATCCATGTACTCAGTTAGCTTTGTTATCAGGGCTGGAGCATCTCTGAATTCCTCTTGAATTGAATCAAGAGTCTTCAATATGTTGGAGAGCTGCTTGTCTTGTTCAGAACCCATATTATCCAGGGATGTCTTAAGTTCAGCCTGAGATTTTTTAATAGTAGCCCTGAAGTCGGCATAGGAGACTGCTGCTTCAGTATGCTGGTCCCATTTTTCTTCAGTTATCTCACGGAAGAGGGCATGGTTGGCCTTGCGGAGGAACATGACTAGTTGCCTTTCCATGAGAGGAAGAATGTTATCATATTTCTGCAACCACTGAGGAGTAGCAGGAGTAGATGAATGACCTGATGATGATGATGTTGATGGTTGGGTGAGTTGCTGTGGCTGATCCTCAGGAGGAGGAGATGGTTGTTCAGTGTGCTGAGGAGAATTATATGTGTCAGTCTCCATTTCCTCCCCAGCACCAAAAATTTCTTCGTCCCCAAAATCTACCATCTCTTCATATAATACTTCATTTATTAAGTTCTGAAGATCCGCCAAAGTAGGAACCGGGGTAGAATCCAGCTACCCCTCAGAAGTGGGTTTGCCTTCGTTGTTGCCAGGTCCTGACCCCTCCAAGTGCACTGAGTGGGTTTGCTCAGCCTGGACTGTGTAGTCAGTTCCCAAGTGACAGGATTCGCCATGGGGGGTTGTGGGTTCCGTATCAGCGGGTGGTTTTAATCCCTCTGAGTCTTTGTCCCCCTGGGTGCCTTCAAGGACTGGAGGGTGTATTCTAGTACTATCATGAGGCAATGATTGGTTGAGGTCCCCCTTCCCATTAGGGTTGTACTGCCCTTCTGAGGATTTAGGGACCGTTTCTCCCTGAGATCCTGAGTGTGATTTCTTAAGACCGTAAACAGGATGTGATTGGGTGTGGGTCCTCTTCTCAGCAGAGTACTGCTGCTCCACTGAGGGTATAGGACCCTGTACTCCCTCAGGCAAAGGTTTTGATTGACTAATGCCTTCATCGGGATGTGAAAGGGTGAAGGTTCCAAACCCCACTGACTTGTGTATGTCAGTAGAGCCATGTGGAAAGGTTTTGCTCAAGGATACTGAGGATGATTTCTCAGTACCCTCCGTTGGCGTTTGTTTTACGGTCAAGCGGGTCTCAATAGTGGGTGTCTCAGAGGTCTTGTCCGTTGTTTGCCTTTCTTTAGGCTCTGAGGCAGAAGTCTCAAGGGTGAGTGGTTTGGGTTTAACCACCTTCTTGGACCCTTCCTTCTTCTTGTTCTTCTCCTTTGTAGGAGAAGGAACATGGGAAACCACGTTTGCCCCCTGAATGACCGTCAGCATGTAGGTGGTCAGGGGGACTGGTGTTACCTCAGTAAGGTCTCTAGAATAGTTGGCTTTGTGTAAGATGTCAGGTTTGGATCCCTTAACGTTTGGCCTAACATATTCAGAGCCTAGTAGGTCCTGAAGCACACCAGAAATGAACCTAGGGTAAGACATATGTCTTTGCCTAGATTTTCCTGATAGCTTGGCTACGAGGTCCTTGAAGATTGTCTCTCCAACATCCATTTTTCTACCCTCCAAGAGGCTGAACACAATCATTTGTTGTGATGTGTTCAATTGCTCAATGGAGGATTTATTGCCTCCAAGGACCTGAATGACAAAGGTCATCAGGATCCTCCAGATAGCAGGGAACCAGGTCTTAATGATAGGCGCTTTGGCCAATAGGGTTCCTGGGGCCACTTCAGGATTTTTTACATCATGTGGCCCTAGTAAAAGCAATTCGGCCTTTACTTCTACGTCAGTGGGCTGAGGTTCAAAGTTCTCAATGAAATCAAGACCTGTGGCCTTGATAAAGGTTGGGTAATCCAGGGAGAGGGTCATTCTCCCATTCATCACTGAGAATGTGATTATGGAGTCCTTGGTGTCTTCAGGGCTTGTTGCCACTGCTGTACACCAGAATTCCCTCAGATAGTCATGATATATGACTGAGGGGGTTTTTGTAAACACCCTAGCAAGAAAGCAGTTTTGAAGATATTTGACTACATTCTTGTACGCCCAAAATTTTTCAGGGTAGGCAAAATTTCCTAGGACGTTATTTTTGGTCATGTCCACGCCCTCCATTGTGAATTCCACATTTGGGGCGTAGGTGATAGCTTTAGAATCAGCCATTTTTGAAAAGAGTCTTGGTTTTGACAAAAAAAGATGGTCTGGTTTTCTAAAGATGAACACACACACAATAGTTTTTGGAAGAAAAGGGCAAGAGTTTGCTTAAGATTTTCTAAAAACGTGTATGTGTTGATTTGTTTGGGGGTATTTATAGGGAAGTGGAGGGAAGGGTGGTTTAGGCATTAAGCGGATTATTCTCAAAAATTAGAAAACCATTTTGTATAAAATGTTTGGGATCCGCATTAAATGCCACCACTCCACTTTCCTGGGTTTTGCGCAACAGTCGAGGTGAACAGTTGTGCCATCTGCAAAAAGTGTAATTTGCAGAGTTTACATCATCACATATTTTTTATGTGAGAGAAGAGGCATTAAATGCCAAGTGGGTAAGTGGGGGCCCAAGACGTGCTTGCCAGAAGGTAAAAGAACAAATATTCTTATATTAAATAAGAATTCAGTTACCAACCTAGGACATTTACTAACTAAATACTTAGAGCATTTAAGTTAGCATTGAATGTCATCTTGAGGGCCCTGAATGACTTTTCATTCTGTGAGGGTTCAGGGAAGGTGATTCAGTGATCTTTTTCACTGAGGAACACATTGAGTCAGGGACCTGAGGTTTTCATAATTTACACTTAGTTCGATGGATTCAATCAGTGGACTGATTCTCAATATCCAACATTCCTAATTCAGCTTTCAGTCTTGTGAAAGTTGGTTCATCCAAAGGTTTGGTGAATATATCAGCTAGCTGATATTCAGTAGGAATGAAGTGTAATTCAATGTCACCATTCATGACATGGTCCCTAATGAAGTGATATCTAATATCAATGTGTTTAGTTCTCTGATGAAGAACTGGGTTGTTTGAGATGGCAATTGCACTTGTGTTATCACAAAAGATGGGAACCATCTTATACTGGATTCCATAGTCACTGAGTTGACTTTTCATCCAGAGTACATTTGCACAACAACTGGCTGCTACAACATATTCAGCTTCAACTGAGGACATGGCAACTGATTGTTGCTTCTTAGCACTCCAACAGATTAATTTTCCACCAAGTATTTGGCAGGAGCCTGAGGTGCTTTTTCTGTCCATGTTGCATCCAGCATAGTCAGAGTTTGAGTATCCTTTGAGATCAAAGCCTGAACATTTTGGATAGTATAATCCAAGGTTTGGAGTACCTTTCAGGTACCTGAGTATCCTTTTCACAGCTGTAAGATGAGATTCTCTTGGGTCAGATTGATATCTGGCACACAAACATACTGAGAATTGGATGTCATGCCTTGATGCAAGTAGATACATCAGTGACCCAATCATTCCTCTGAATAGAGTTTGATTGACTGGTTTACCAGTAAGGTCAGGACCAAGGTTGTTGGGGGGAACCATCGGAGTTTTGACTGAGGCACAGTCACTGAGCTCATACTTTTTCAGTAGGCTTCTGACATACTTCTCTTGACTGATAGAGGTTCCTTTATCAGTCTGCTTGATTTGCAGTCCAAGGAAGTAAGTCAGTTCTCCCATCATGCTCATTTCAAATTTATTTGCCATCAGTTTTTCAAACTGTTTGCAAAGTTTATAACTTGTTGAGCCAAAGATGATGTCATCAACATATACTTGTACAAGTATGACATCATTATTTGTCCTGTAGATAAACAATGTGTTGTCTATCTTGCCTCTGAAAAATTTGTTTTGGATCAGGAAGGCTGAGAGAGTTTCATACCATGCCCTGGGTGCTTGTTTCAGTCCATAAAGGGCTTTGTTAAGCTTGCAGACATAGTCATGAAACTCACTGCTTTCAAATCCAGGAGGTTGCTGAACATAAACTTCTTCTTTCAGTGAGCCATTTAAGAATTCACTTTTTACATCCATTTGGTACACCTTGAAGTTCATGTAGGTTGCAAATGAAAGGAAGATCCTGATGGCTTCCATCCTTGCCACTGGTGCAAATGTTTCTTCATAGTCAATGCCTTCTTGTTGATTATAGCCTTTGGCTACAAGTCTGGCCTTGTTTTTAATGACTATGCCATTTTCATCAGTTTTGTTTTTGAACACCAATTTCATGCCTATGACTGAAACATCTTCTGGACATTTGACCAAGGTCATTACCTTGTTTTTGTCAAATTGTTCCAGTTCATCATGCATGGCCTGAACCCAACTTGGATGTTTAAGTGCTTCTTTGACACTTTTGGGTTCAATTGTGGAGATGAAGTCCACAAATAGGCATTCATTGGCTGAGGCTGCTGTTAGTTTAGCAGCCATGCTTCTGGTGAGCATGCCTTCAGTAGGCTCTCCAATTATATTGACAAGTTCTATATCTTGAGACCTAGTCCAACTGTCCTGAGGTCTTGGATACTGATTAGAACTTGTGGAGGCCTGATTGGTTGGAGGTGTAGATTCTGGTGTAGACACCTGATGAACTTTAGGATCTTGAGTGTCTGACTGGGTTGACTGATCACTGAAATTGTTTGGTTCCTGAGCACTTTGTTCAGACTGATTGATTGCATCAGTATTTGTTTGTGCTTCAACAAACTCAGTGATGGGTGGGTAAGGAAGGTTGTGAGGGATGATGTAGTAGGAGATATCAGCATTTGCTTGATACTGAGTGGAAGGATCATTGTCAGGATGATGTTCATCAGGAGGGTATCTTGATGAATCATCAATACCTATCTCTTCCACTGAGGTGTTAGAGACACTGATTGCTTCAGTACTCTCATTAAAGGTAACATGGTATGTTTCCTCAGTTTGCTGTCTCCTAGTGTTGAACACCCTGAAGGCCTTTGAGACAAGAGAGTATCCTAGGAAGTATCCATCATCAGCTTTGGCATTAAATTTCCCTAAGTGATCCTTGTGATTATGAATAAACACAGGACACCCAAAGACATGAAAGTAGCTGATTTCAGGGATCCTTCCCTTGAATAACTCATAAGGGGTTTTGCTATGTCTCTTGACAATGATGGATCTGTTTTTTATGTAACAGGCAGTTTTTACTGCTTCAGTCTAGAAGTGTTTGGAAAGGATAGATCCATTTAGCATTGTCCTAGCTGCTTCAATGAGTGTTCTATTTTTCCTTTCAACAACACCATTTTGTTCAGGTGTGTATGGAGAGGAATTTTTTTGGGAAATTACTTTCTCATCACAGAAACATTCAAGTTCATAGTTTCTGAAATCTGTCCCATTGTCAGTCCTAATCTGCTTGACTTTAATGTCATTTTGATTTTCAATGTTCCTGACAAAGGACATGATTGTTTCAGCTGCCTGACTCTTTTTGGTAAGGAAGTAAACCCAAGTGTATCTTGAGTATTCATCCACAATGACCAGAGTATACTTCTCATGGTTAATGGATCTAGGACTGATGGGCCCAAAGAGATTCATATGGAGAAGATGAAGGCAGTTCTTGATGGAAAAGTTTGTTTTGGTTTTAAAGGATGCTCTATGATGTTTACCTTTTTCACAGACAGAGCATGGTTTATCCTTTGAAAACACAAGTGATGGTAAGCCAAGGACCTTTTTTTGTTTGACAAGATTATTTATGTTTTTGAAGTTCAGATGGGAGAGTCTCTTATGCCAAAGCCAGTTGAGGGTTTCAGTGGCCTTAGCAAAGAGACAAGTTCCATTCTGAGTTAGACTAGACATGTCTAACACATAAACATCTTGTCTTCTAGGTGCAATAAGGAAAACTTCCTTATTTGCATTGAAGATGGTTCCTTGCTTATCATCAAACTGAACTATGTACTTTGCATCACATAGTTGACTGACACTGATTAAATTGTACTTAAGACCTTTGACATAAGCTATCCTAGTAAAGACTATACCACTACAGTTTACTGAACCATAACCTTCAGTGAGACATGATGAATTATCAGCAAATACCACCTTGGGTCCTGGTTCTTCTACATATTTGTGCAGATACTCTTTCACACCAGCCATGCTCCTTGAACATCCACTATCTAGATGCCAAACAGGCTCCCTGGCATGTCTCTGCACAAATGGTAAACTGAGTTAGTTCTTTCTAGGACCCCTCTTTTTGGAGGGCTTGGCTTTAGTAGCCTTTTTAAAAGTAACAATTGATTCATGGTCAGTGGTTGAGTGGACTGAGCTACCACAAATTTTGCATTTGATTGCAGATGTGGACTCAGTAGACTGAGATGATGTCTTGGGAATTCCTCTTCTAGTCTGAATGACCTTTTCATGTCCTGAGGTGTCATGAGTGGGATCACCACATATGTCACAACTTGTGTCCATTAGGAAATCCTCAGGAAAGTGGTCATTGAAGCCACAGTGAGGGCAAGGTGCAAAAGGCTTTGCCTTTAGTTTCTGTTTCTGCTTAGAATCAGAAGGATACTTTAAAGCTTGTGCTTTAAAGTTTGCTATCTTTGATATGGCTGTGTATGATTGATGATCAGAGGTCCTGTGATCTTCCTTTTTGCATATCATGCAGTAAAGGATTCTAAAACAATCATCAGTGGAATGATTGGTATAGTGACACAGCTCACACCTTTGCAAAGGTTTGGAGGGTTTTGGTTTGGTGCTTGAGGAAGCTGATTTGGGTTCCTTCATCTTAGATTGAGAAGGCTTCTCAGAAGATTCAATCTTCTCACTCAGCTTCCTGACAAGCTCAGCCAACTGATCAATTTTTGAGTCAGGACTTTCTGTTTTTACTTCAGAAGGGACTGAAGTTAATGAGTCATCAGTATAAACTGAGACTTCAGGTGTTTGCCTTTTTAGGATGGTTTTTCCCATTCCTGGCTTCTCCTTTGGAGAATGCTGAGAGTAGACCAATGGTGTGAGATCTGAGCTTGGTGCAGCTCCCTGAAGGACTTTCAGAGGTGGGAGTGGTGTAAATGATTCTGATTCAGACTCATTGACTGACTCAGTACTACTGGGTTGGTCAGTGAGTCCAAACATATTTTTCAGAGCCTGACTTTCAGGTAGCAAGATTTTCCCAGTCTCAAAGTTTGGTAACTTACTGACTGGGTTGTCCCTGACAATCCAGTCATTTGACTTGGGTTCCATTTCCTGCTCAAAAGATATGCCAGCTGGAATAAAAGCCTTTTCTCTGTGACTTTCACTGGGGTTTTCACTGAGTTGGTCTATTCCTATAACTTTCTTGTTTTCACTAGGAATTAGACTCACAGTTTCATAGAATTTGGGGTTCTTTTTAGTTCAGCCTTCAATGACAGCTTTTTCTTTGTTAAGTTCATTTTGAAGAGCTTGATTTTGTTTCAAAATCTCAGTGTTTTGAATTTGGAGTGTAATAGTTTCTAACTTGGCTTGTTTTAATACAAGCAATTCATCTCTGCACTTATTTAATTCTAACACAAGATTGTTATATTTTGAAAGCAAATTAAGCCTTTGTTCTTCTACAAACTTAAGATCTACACAAATGTAATTCATATAGGACTGCTAATCAGAATCATCATCCATTGAAAGTAAAATATTTACCTTCTTCATGGTTATGTTGACCCATTTTCCATTCCGGGCATGGCTTTTTCCAACAGCCAGCTGATCACCTTCAGAAAGTGCCATCAGTGCACTTACTCTAATTTCCTCATCTTCTGAGGAGACCTCTTCTTCATCCCAGTCATAGGCTTCGGCTACAAGAACCTTGTTCTTTGTCTGAACAGGTTTGGAAGTTTGAGCAGCCTGAGACATTGAGGGATTAGTTTCAAGGAGGGCAAGTTTAGCCTTAGCTTTCCTATATTTAGCCTTAAAATCTTTTTGACCCTTTTGAACATTATTATTTTGAAAATGTTGGGTCGACTGAAGCATTCTAGGTTGAAACTTGCTAGTTCCTGAGGAACTATTTCCAGAAAATTTATAAGAGGGTTCTGAGATGGTTTTTGAATAACAGTCTCTAGCAAAATGACCCTTTTTACCACATTTGAAACATTCAGTGGTTTCATTTGCTTTAGCTTTTTGAAAGTTTGACTGATTTCTTTTGATAAAACGTTTTGAATTAGCAAGGAGTGCCCTTTCTTGGAATTCCAAGTTTAAATCATTTAGGTACTCATCACTAGTTCTTTCATCAATCTCATCATCAGAATCCTCTTGAAAATCCTGCACAACACCATTAGAATAAAAGGCAGTGGATATGGGTGAGGAAGTCAGGGCCTTTTTGGTCTCAAGAGCTTTCTTTGAGTCTAGGTATCTCCTAGAGATTAAGTTGTCTTCATAGAAAAACTTCCCATAGATTTCAGGGAGCTCAAGGGTCTGAATGTTATTAGCATTCCTGAGGCCTTGTGAGAAGTTTAACCACTTCTCAGGGAGACTGTTGACAAAGCCAACATTGATCTCATGCTTAGACAAAACTACACCATCATTTGACAATTCATTTATCAGGGTCGTGTATCTGGTATATGTCTGAGAGAGACTTTCAGAGTCCTTTGCCCTGAAAGTGTTGTACTCAAGTTTCAGGTCCATGATCTTGTTTTCCTTGATATCTGAGGGACCATCAAAGCTATTAATCAAGTCAACCCAAGTTTGTTTGGCTGTTGAACAGTTAATGACTGATTCCATTATATCGTCAGGAAGACAAGATATAATTATGCTTTTCAGGCGTTGGTCTTGATTGACCACCCTTCTCTCATCTATAGTCCACTGAGCTTCAGGTTTGTTTAACCCCTCAGCAGTCTTAGGGACATAAGGACCTTCTTTGATACAAGTGATATAGTATGGTTCCATACCAGTCAAGTAGCAAAGTATTCTCTTTTTCCACTTGCTAAATTTTCCAGCTTCGAGTCTAGGGGCAACAGCTGAAAAGCTACCACCCTTTTTATCGACGAGCTAGGGCACATTAATATCAGCCATAGTAGGATCTTGGTTTTAAAAACCTTGAGCACTCTTAGTTTTTTGAAAAGATTTTATAAACCAGAGGCTCTGATACCACTTGTTGTTCCCGTTACACAAGTAGAAGTAACTATAAAGTTAATCTAATTGTATTCTATGACTAAATTAACGTAATGATTAATTTAAATAAATAAGTAAAACGTAAATATAAAAACACAAGTTTTTCAACGTTTAAATTCTTATTAGAAATCAATCAAAAGAATATATTACCCAAGTGTTTGCGGAATAAACACATGGGATCGAATAAACAAGGTATGGTGTGTTCTCCTCTCTAAACTCAAGCTATGCTTTGAGTGGCAACAATAATGACCCACTGAGCTATCTCAGGGACTTGGTTACTCTTTGGAGGAGAAAAGTGGTTTTGTGAAAGTCTAAGATTTTAATGCACAAAAACTTATCCCACTTTTCTCCATCTGTTCCTATTTATACACAAGTATAAAAGAGCACCTATGATTAAAATACAAAAAGAATAACCTAGCGTGTCTGACAAATACAACCATATTTGTCATTTCCAAGAACCAATGGGAATAAGCTAAAAAGTATTTCCTAGTGTCAGCTATGACACTTCTTGACTTTAAGCCGTTTTAGGGAAGGTTCGGTTCTGGCCCGATAAGACTTCTCCTTATCTTTTCAAACTCTTCCCGCCTAATCCCGCCTTTCTTTCAGACTTCAGATTCTTCAGTCTAGGTCTTCAGTCTTCAGTCTTCAATCATTTATTGTTGTTGAGGAGACTGTGGGTTCAGTGAGTTCTTGTCAAATACTCACTGAACCAATTACCTTCTTCTTTGGCTTAAGTGACATTCAGGGAGTTCCGCCTCACTGAATGGTGAATCTTTCTTCTTAGACTCGTCCTAAGCATCTTGAAGGTAACTCACTGAGTGACTGTTCATTCAGTGACTTGAGAGTGTTTAAGGTTGATTAACACTTGGCTAATTTGTGTCCAAATCCTGTTTTTGGGACGCTTGGGTACTGACAGACCCAACAAAATCACACCATGAATATATTAATTCAAATGTATATCATGTGAGCAGTTCAAGATCAACCCAGGTATCTATTTCAACCCGTTCCAATGATTACCCACTGTGACCCAAACCTCCTTTGAGCCATTTACCTTTTCAGCACCAACTATTAATTTAAATGTATGTCATGTGAGCCGTTCAAGATCAACCCAGGTATCTATTTCAACCCGTTCTAATGATTACCCACTGTGACCCAAACCTCCTTTGAGTCATTTACTTTTTCGGCACCAACTATTAATTCAAATGTATATCATGTGAGCCATTCAAGATCAACCCAAGTATCTATTTCAACCCGTTCCAATGATTACCCAGAGTTAAACCATATTCTGCTGCACCTGGATATATCCCTCTTTCGGCACCAACTATGGAGGTCATAAACGCCGTATTCGTCAACCTTTGAACAAAAACAGAAGAACCAAAATTGAGCCAAAATTTTTATGTACTGCACATATGCGACATTCTAATCTCAACTTAATACCTCACAAATCACAAAATGTTTATACTTTCTTGGATTAGGAGAAGTTTGTTTAGGAAGTAATCTGATAGCTATGTTGAATCCAATTGTTACCATAACTGCCCAACCAACAATATTTCCACAGCAATGATTATATGAAGAAAATATTTTAATGATTCATATGTGGTCGCATTTAAAAGAAATGAAAGTGGTAATTAACACAAAATGTAATTACGACAATAGTGGAACACAAAGCTCGATTATTCCGTGGTTTCTTAGATGGTGGAACATGTACTATTTTGATGTTCTATTTTCTCAGAGGCAAATCTTACAGCATATACATCGATTTCACACATAATATTTCATATATGTCATTAGTGAAACTTGAACTCACACGTTTTTTTATTGATAAGACACTCACATAAAACACCTCTTGGTTAACCATGAGAGCTGTGGAAAACTAGAAGGGGGGTTGAATAGTTTTTACCGTTTTAAACTTTTCTTCACTTTGTATACTTAACGTGACTTCAAAGTAAAGCAAACAATCAAGCAATATATATATAAAGCAAGTAAGGAAAGAAATGATCAAACCACACAACACGGATGTTTATAGTGGTTCGGCTACAAGGACTCTCTTCCTTGCCCTACTCCACTCCTCGAGCCTCTAACTCGAGAGTTTTTCTTCACTAAGAAACAAGCTCCCTTCTAGGCGGAGAAAACCTTTACACGTCGCTTACTCTTTATCCAGTACTAAGCTAAACACCAAGTTCTTTATAGGGGTACAACCACTCCCGTTGGTTCTTTAACAAGGGTACAACCACTCTCGACACTCTATGTGTTTTGAGGACTAAAACACTAACTGGACTCTACTGAATGAATGGTATAGACAATGATGTGTGTACACTAACTAATCACACAGTATCTAACTATCAAGACTTGCAACAGTGTGTTGAAGCTTGTATGCTTGATCTTCTTTGCTACAAAAGAGAGATCACTAAGAATGAAATGAATAAATGTAATAGGTTAGTAATGTACAAATGAATGAATGTATAATTTAAGCTATATGAGTGATGGTTGTCCGTGAATGATCAGCTTGCTATTTATAGGCAAAACTGATCAGACAACTGGTGGATTTTGCAGACCCAAAATAAGGGTTCCGCCCTTGTACTGGTTTGGTTCCGCGGGAAGATGCCAGCTAAGAGTTTTCCAAATCTTACCATATCTTGTCTAGTCTTGTCAAGATCTTACAAAGTAAACTCCTTAGCTTCAAGATCTTTCCAAAATATATTGTAAAGTCAACTAAGATTTCCTAATGAGGTATGCCATGATGACATGTGTTGTAGGTCCACGGTTTATGGATCTAAGTAGCCTTTGTAAGACAATAGATAACTTGAATAAATCTAAATTAATCTATATGAGAAACTCTTAACAATGAATTGATTGTTAATGCGGAATCTTAACAACCAACAAGTATGAAAAACACAATAATAACTAACTTCATATTTTCTATTAAACTTTCACTAATGTCACAATTGTCACTAACTTCACAATGCCATAGGGTTCCTTTTATACTCTAAGGAAACCCTAATATTACAAAACGTGTGAAAGGATAAACATATCTTCTAATAAGATAACTAATACGACTATATCCTTTCCTAATATATAGCTAACTAACTATTCTGATAACATAAACAGACTTAACTATTACTAATGACCAGACTTAACTATGTAACTATGTCTGCCAGAATTAACTTTGTACTGGCAGTCTTAACTAACACTAACAGACTTAACCATGTCACCAGCAGACTTAAGTCTGTTCTTCAATAATTCCCAACAATCATTCCCTAACTTGATCTTCATGCACCATGAACTTCAAGTTTCTTTCTTGATAAGCTTTCTGAGGATTGAACTCTAATATTTTGGAATTATTTTGAACTTTAACTCTTCAAATCATCATATCTGAACTTGTGCAACATCTTTATATCAGCAATCTTCATACCATTTGATCTTTGCAGCAACATTGACTATTTGTACATCAATTCATAAAGTTTCATACTATTCTCATCACTTCCAGGTGTGTTAACTCCTGTGAGAGGTGAATCATTGAAAATTAATGGATTTAATGTCTCTTTACCAGTTAGCCATTAACTCTGGAGTAGCCAATGTTTGGTGTAAAACCATGGTACATTGATAACCATTTCAACTCTTTGTACATGAAACATGGTGAGTTGAAATACCATTTGATTTTTAGCAAATCATCAGCTATCAACGGATTTGGTTTATCTTTACCAAAAGCCGTTTGCTTTTGGACTAGCCAATTCTTTGGTGGAATACAGACCTCACCTTGGTGAATTGATAACCAATTATGGATTTTCATAGCCTTTACCACAAGCCATACTCTTGTGGGCTAGCCAGCTCTTCACTATCACAGATATGGTGAGTTGATTACCATACAATTTTTGGCAAATTGTCAGCCATAAACGGATTTGAGGTATCTTTACCAGAGCCGTTTGCTCTTGGATTAGCCAGTCCTTATGTGGATTAGACATGGTGGACTGATAACCATTTGTTGTGTTAGTGCAAAGCACCTTCACTAAGTGAGAACTTCCATTAATCTCACTTATCAACTTGGAAAATTATTTCAAACACCCCAAACAGCTTCCTTTTGGGACTGCATCTCAATTAACTCCAAAAGCTGATTACATACCTCATCATCCTTATTACCCAGAAGCTTCTTTTCTAGCATCCTTGCATACCCTTGGATGTAGAGGATACTCAACCTCTGCCAACATATAGATATGTGCACTCTGCAAGGTCAAACAGTGAACTTGACAACTATCAAAATATCTCCATCTTACTATTTCTTGTTGAAAGGGCAGCTTCCAAATCTTATCTGTCCTGGATGGTGGATCAAACATAGTCTTCAAATCTCCCCAAAAAACTCTTTCAAATTCTTCTTCTGGTCTTTCATCTCCATATTTGATCATCATCAACTTGTACAGCTCCTTAAGATCATCTCTGCTCAAATCATTTAATAAACCTGGAAAATTCACATACACAACCTCTGTATAATCTTCCTTGATTATTTTATAAGCTCCTTTCTTACCAGTTTTGATGATCTGCCATTGGACAATCTTGGCAGGTTGAGCTGAACTTTCAGGAATTGACCCCATTGTAAATTCCTCAGAAGAGGGTTCTTCTTCCTCTTGCACATCCTCTTTAGAACCTAATTTACCCTTCCTAGCTGCTCTCTTTCTTCTAGTCCACCTTATAATGGGCTTCTGAACCTCTACTCCTTCCTTTACATGCTCACCTTTTGAGCTATCAGCAACCTTTTCATCCTCAGATACCTTCTGCCTTTTGAAGCTTCTTCTAATGGAATCTTCATAGTCAATGGGCTTGTATTTATGATCTCTTTCATAAGCTCTGAGATACATACCTTCAATCTCCTCATATGTTTTTCCTCTCATCTTTTCAAAAGTGGAATGCATCATATTCTTTAAATATATCTTCATGTCAGACATCTTTTGCTGCTTTGTGAGTTTCTTGGTAGTACTGGTAGTACTCTTCCTCTTTTGTGTCTTTTTGATCTTTTCCATCAAATCTCCAAGAGTGTCTGTTTCCATTCTGGCATTCATGAATTCTGCAAGCTTTTGTGCTCTTTCCTCAACTGTCAGACTCTCATCAGCTTTCAATTCTTCCAACTTTGCCTTTAGGTCATCATCTCCTTCAATCATAGCCATATAGGGATCATCATTAAATTCCTCTTGCAGCTTCTTTGCAAGTAGTTCATCCCTTTTCTTTATCTCTTCAAGCCTGGCCTCTTCAGCTGCTTCTTGAGCTTGAATCCTTGCAATCTCAGCCAAGCTTGCTTCTTCCTCTCTTTGTTGCCTCTTTGTTTTCTTAGGCTGAGTTTCTTCAAGAATTTGCTTTCCTTCTCTTTGGATTGCAGCAGACTTATCTTCACCAGACTTATCTTCACTGACAGACTTAATACCAGAACTAACCTTCTCAGCAGACTTAATAGTATCATCACCAGAATTAACCTCATCAATCACCAACTTCCTTCTTAGCCTTTTCTTCTTCTTCTTTTGAATTTTACTAAGAGTTTGAGCTAGAGTTTCTGCTGCTTCCAATCCTTCAGGGCTAATATCAGTACCACATGTTGATTTTTCTTGAGTAGGAGTCTGAAAGATTGTCTGAAAGATTGTTCTTCACCCAAATTCCTCCCTTGTTTGGAAGAATTTTCTTCTTCAGCACCCTCTGTATCACTAAACACAACCCCTTTTTCTTTCATAACCTTCTCCATCTTCTTGACTTTTCTGACCAAAGTCACTATAGCATTGCCCATTGTTTGGTTTGCCTTCTCCAATCCAGATATCCTTTGAAGCAATTGAGGAACCAATTGTAAAAGAGCTTCCACAGTCATTGGAGCTGATTCCTCCGCATGAGTTGGAGTGTCATCCTGGGTTTGCTGCTGAGGTGAAGGTAGTGGGGGTGTAGGTGATGGTGGTTGTGGTGTAGGTGATCTAAGTACATCTGCATGCTCCTCAGTTGTAGGTGATGGGGAGTGTGCTTCTCTTCCAGGTGAGGACAATGATGTACCTGCAATGTTAGTACTAACAGGCAACATAGCAGGTAATAATGGCTTATGTGCCCCCTGAAAACCCCTTTTCATGTTATTACAAATTTTATCCTTAAAGGGTACACACAAATAAGTCTGCATTTTGTTTTCAGTTTCAATGTTCAACACCATTTGAAGAAAACGAGGGTACATTAAAAACTTGTGTTTACTATTCACATTTGCTACCATGCCATCAAAGATGAGTTTTGAAAAATTGAAAGTCTTTCCAAGTGAAAGACAGACCAAAGCAGAAGCAATATTGCTTCCAAATTGATCCCATCCCCCACTCTTGGGACTGAGACAATGCAGCAAATGATGGATTAAAAACATCCATTGTGGTGAAAAATGGCTTTTCCAAAATGTGAAACCACCATCAGTGGGATATCCTATGTTACCCATACCCTATAAAATCATATTATTTGACAACATAGTTTCCCCTGAAGCATCATCCAATTTAAGACTACTTCTAATGGATGTTTCAGAGACTGAAACTTCATTGTTATCAATGGTTGCCCTTAAATGTAGAGTCCCATCAGCAAGAGTTTCGGAAGTAGCAGTCTCCCAAAACTGTTTGACTAGGGAATCATAGATAGTGGGATTATGAGTCAAGGCATACCTGAGATGAGAGCCTTTAAAAAAATCCACTATCTGTTCGAAACTTGCGCTCTTGGTTGGTTTCTTCAAGAAACCCACTTGATTATGCTTATCACAATATTTAAGTTGAGCCATAGAGAAATCGTAAGTACTGGTTGACTGGCGAATTAGGGTTTTATACTGGTTGTTAAAAACAGAGTAATAGTGGTCGATAATTAAACTTTTAAAATTGGAAGTAAATAATGGATAAATATGAAAAATGAATCAAATTTTATCCATATATACCTCTTTTTCCCGAAAAAATAGCAACGGTATTATTTAAACAGGAAAATCATTAAGTGTACGACCAGACCTAACGGTAAAAAAAATTAATTACATTTTAACACTACCAGAATTAATATTGGTCAACCAGACTTAATAAAAACGCACCAGACTTAACAAAAATACCAGACAAATACGCATAGAAACCATTAGCAAAGCTGCGAATCACCACCAATCCATGCTTTTCCTGGAAAAATTAATCTAAAAACCAAGAAAATATACAAACATATGTTGTTGCAAGCAGAACTAACACATACTAACTACCAGAATTAACTCTAAAGCTACCAGATTTAACTTCTACCAGAATTAAATCTACTTAATACTTGTACTATTTTACAAACTATACATTTAACCTCCCCTTAAATGTAGCTATGGGTTTACCATTCCAATATTAACCACTAGGAAATTGAACCTAGGTCCATCAAAAGCTTTGGTCAATAGGTCAGCCACATTAAAGTCTGTGTGTATCTTTTCCACCCTAATCAATTTCTTTTCAAAGCAATCCCTTATAAAGTGATGCCTTATTTCTATGTGTTTAGTCTTAGAGTGATACACTGGGTTCTTTACTATACAGATAGTACTTTCATTATCAATGTGAATTATAGTATTCATGAAATTCAAACCATAATCCAGCATCTGATTCTGAATCCACAAGACTTGTCCACAGCAATTAGCAGCAGCTACATACTCAGCTTCAGTTGTAGATGTAGCCACAATGGTTTGCTTCTTGCATTGCCATGAAATCAATCTTCTGCCAAGAAATTGACAACCTCCTGTTGTGGATTTTCTATCAAGACTTGCTCCAGCATAGTCACTATCTGAATAGGCTTCCAGGTCAAATGATGACTCTCTAGGATACCAAAGACCCAAATTGGGTTTGCCCTTTAGATATCTAAAGATCCTCTTCACAGCATGAAGATGTGAAGTCTTGGGAGTAACCTAAAAACGAGAACAAGCACAAACTGCATACATAATATCAGGCCTAGAGGCAGTTAGATACATAAGAGAACCTATCATAGATCTGTATAGGTGCACATCCACATCATCAGCATCCTCATATTTTGTTAATGGCACCTTGTTCTCCATTGGAGTGACTGTTGTCTTCACACTTGCAAGATCAAACTTCTTCAGCATCTCAGCAACATACTTGTCTTGAGAAATGAAAAGTCCATCTTCCTTTTGTTTCACTTGCAGTCCAAGAAAGAATGTGAGCTCACCCATTGAACTCATCTGAAATCTTCCTTTCATCAATGCCTCAAATTCTTCACACCAAGACCTTTTTGTGGAACCAAAGATGATATCATCTACATACACTTGCACTAGAATGATATCCTTCTTGTTCCTTTTAATGAACAAGGTCTTGTCAATGACACCCCTCTTGTACCCATGCTCCTCAAGGAATTTGGAGAGTGTAGCATACCAAGCTCTGGGAGCTTGATGTAATCCATACAAAGCTTTGATTACTTTGTAAACCTTCTTGGGATGAGCAGGATCAACAAAACTAGGAGGCTGGTGAACATACACTTCTTCTTCTATAGTGCCATACAGAAAAGCACTCTTGACATCCATTTGATAAACTATGAATCCCATGTAGGATGCAAAGGCCAAAAATAACCTGATAGCTTCAATTCTAGCCACAGGTGCAAAAACCTCATCATAGTCTATCCCTTCCTCTTGTCTGTATCCTTGGGCCACCAATCTTGCCTTATTTCTGACCACTACTCCTCTTTCATCCTTCTTGTTTCTGAAGACCCACTTTGTGCCAATTACTTTTGCTCCATGTGGTAGATCTACAAGAACCCATACCTTTTGCAATTGAAACTGCAACAGCTCCTCTTGCATTGCTTCCACCCAACTCTCATCTTCTAATGCTTCAGAAACCTTGGTAGGTTCCTTTTGAGAAAGGAAACATGCAAACAGACAGTGTTGCTGATCTTTGTGATTGATCCTTTGCTGCTTCTTAACAAAACTGAGAAATGCATGAGCTTCTGACTGTTTTTTCACTTTGCTTCTAGTCTGAACTGCTGACTTAGGATCACCAAGTATTTGACTTTTAGGATGAATATTGTGAATCCTAAGTGTAGGAGTTGGACTTACATCCACTTCTGTGGGTAAGTTGTTGAAATCAGTAATCACTCCTTCATCATCATAAGAAGCTTCATCAAAGATTCCTTCAATTGGCTTATCAAAGATTTCAAGCTCTGGCATCTCAGAATTATCAAAAACATCAACTTGAGTAGGATCAGAATCAGTAGAATTAACTGAATCACTACCATAATTAACTGAGTTAGTACTGGTAGCCTTCTTTCCAAGATGCTTGTCAGCAAATGCATTCAATTCATCTCTGAAAGATAGAACATCTTCTAAAACATTTGTAGGAGAAGCCTCTTTCCCTTGTTCTTGAGGCTTGGTAACAGTCTCCTTCTTCCTTGAAGTTGTAGAAGATTTCTTTGTGCCACCATGAGCTGCATCAAGCTTGACTACTGTTGTAGGAACAACAATGAGTTCCTCAATCTCCTCTTCTTGCTCAGAAGAATTTGCATCAGAAGCAACTTGAGTACCTGCATTGTTAGTTACTTCTTGGGAACCTGCATCAGGGTTAGCTTGATTCTCAATAGAAACAGGAATATAATTCATAGAATCAGTCAGATAATCAATATCAAACATCCATCTATAACCTATTCCTTTCACATTAGGTTTCTCCTCAAGAAAGTCAACATGGAGATTCTCTTCTACCCTTTTTGTCACTAAGTTGTATACCCTAAAGGCCTTACTACTTAATGAATATCCTACTAAGAACCCCTCATCATATTTTCCCTCAAACTTGCCAAGCACGCTAAGAGTATCTAGAATGGTAACATGACACCCAAAAGGTCTTATGTAGCTAATAACTGGTTTATGGCCAAATAAAAGCTCATAAGGAGTTTTGTTCTGAGGTTTAGTCACTCTTACCCTATTAAATATGTAGCAAGCAGTATTGATGAACTCAAATAAGTACATTTTATTACTATCATTTATCCTATTAATTTGACTTGTTTTACCATATTATGTATGAGGATTGATACTTAATCGTTTACTTTTGTAATTCTCAGGTAAAAACAAGCATTTGGTGAAACTTAGCAATTTTGGACTGATTATGGAGCATAACATGCATAAAGTTAAGAGTCTACTGAAATGAAGAAGATCAAGACTAATCTGCTCCAGATGCGCCGCATCTCACTCATGACATGCGCCGCATCTCTATCAAGATATCACCAGATACGATCCAAGATACAAGAGGACATGCGCCGCATCTAATCATGGAGTTACGCCGCATCTTCTGGCGGTGTACGAATATTCCTGAATATTATAATCTTGGACCCCACGCGAAGTTAAGTCAATGCGCCGCATCTACTTATTAGATGCGCCGCATCTTCCCTCAGACAGAAACTATAAATACCCCAAGGCCAGACGAATTTCGTACGCATTATATTAGATTCGAAGACCGAACAGGAGAAACCTAGGACGAATTCAGTCAAGGAGGCAGCACAAGACACACCCAAATCAAAGATACAAGAGCTGTAAGAAGGTGCTGCATGTGTTTAATTCATTAAGTAGTTTTGTTTTATTGTGTTAGCAAACTTTAATTCATCAGGATTGGTGGCTTGTGTAATGTGACAACGAAAGATTGCACTCCCTTTAATACTTGCTTTCCCATCAATTAAAGTTTATATGTTGATGTCTTTGGTTACTACTTATTAGTGCATTGATAACCTCTGTGTTTATTAGTGGCTTGCGGGCATTTGACTGCGGAAAATAATGTGGCTCCCACGGTTATTACTAAATTGATCACTTAGGAATAACTTTTAGACATAAGTAATCATTAAGGGTTTACTCGCCGATAAGATTAGGACCAACGAGAAAGGGTTAACTACATACACTTCATATAAAGCTATCAATAAAACAAGTGACAATCTACTTAATCATAAGGACAGCCCTCTTATTGTCTCGAGTATTTATCTGTGTACGTGTGTGCTACTTGCTGATTCGTGCCTATTGGTTTATTTTATTATTTAATTGCAAACAAAACCGTGCCAGTCTCTCAGGCTGAAACCCCCTTGCGTTAGGATATTAAAATACTGATTAGATTAACGAGATAATACGTTCCACTCTTAGTGATCGACACTCTACTTACCATTATATTCATACTGACCGGGTACACTGCTCGTTAGGTGTGTGTGTTATTGATAAGTCGGCTAAATATAAATTTAAAACTTGAGTAGGCATTAAAACTGCCAAAACTTTACTACAACGCACGACCACATCAAGTTTTTGGCGCCGTTGCCGGGGAGTGAATTTTATTATCTGTTAATTTGATTAGTATTTTAATTAGGTTTTTCTTTTTATTAGATTAATTGCATCATTGTATAATTTTGCATATTTGTTGTATTGTGTGTTAATTGTTTTCTTTTATTTTTGTGTGTTTATTTTCGTTGTGTGTTTTATTGTTTTTTATTTTTCGTATTTTTCTGTTCTGCTATCGTTGTACTGTGCTAAATCAAACGATACGGCGCATCTGATCTCTCAGATACGGCGTATTGCGTTTAATTTTTTTTTAATACAACGCGTTTAATTAATTCGATACGACGCATCTTTTCCCCAAGATACGGCGTATCTGTTTTTAATAAGAATTTTTTTTTTCTAAACGTTAACGCCATACGACGCATCTGCTTTTGCAGATACGGCGTATCTATTATTTTAATTAAAAACAGTTTGCGAATTATTAAACAGATACGACGCATCGATCTCTATCGATACGGCGCATCTTCTGAATCAAAAATCTTGTATTTTAAACGTAACGAAAATACGGCGCATTAACTTTCGTTAATACGACGCATTTAATTTTAAATAAATATCGATTTTTGATTAATTAATTCGATACGGCGCATTCATAAATTCTAAGCGGCGTATCTATTTTCTGAATAAAGTCTGATTAATTTTAACGTATTAAGATACGGCGTATCAAACTTTTTGGATACGGCGCATCGTGTGCAGACATCAGAAATTTGTATTCATATATTCGTTTCTAAATTCATTAATTTTTCTTCTTAGCGAACAGATCCTACTGATGCTTTTGTGATTATTTCAGAAGGAAAATGGAAGGATTCGGAGAACTAATTGACTTCGACTTCGAAGCCAATTTTATGAACGATGTATTAGTGCATGAAAAATCACCCGAACGTTACAATGGGGACTACATTGAACTTAATGACCTTAATGGACCATTAGAATCCAATGACCTATTCATGGACAATGCGGAATCTGAGTTAGAAGAAGGAGAAATTCTTGATAGTCCAAAAATTAACGTTATTAATACTAGAAATTACGATGAATTTGAGGGGTATGATGGTTCTTGGGACTATGGTAGAAAGATCCACGCCGATTGTGCTTACAATTTGCAATTCACATGCATGATTGGGTACAAGTGTATTGACGCCAATTTCTTTCCTATTTTACCAATCAATGTCATGTCAAGAAGGTTTTACAATTCCATTATGAGAAATAAAGTGGAGTATAAGGGAAAGAATGTAGTTGGTGCCTTCATTAATGTCCCGATCTTCATTGGACGCTTTACTATTGTAACTGAGTTCGCCGTTGTTGAAGACATGAACGCCTATCGTGACAGCAATATGGGTGACGTGATTGTGGGGAAACCATTTTGTAGGGAGATCACTATTAATGCAAAACGATTTGAAGGAAAGATCACCTTTCAATGTGGAAGCGACGTTATCACTTATATGATGCCCCGAACTCATCCTGGATTTAAACATGCCACTAGTAGGATCTGCTACAAATTTTCTCCATTCCTCTTTATTAGTGATGATGACATAAAGAGAGGGATTGAGTACCCATATCAATTGATGGAAGGATTCTACAAAGGAATTTTGAATTTGGGACCTGAATATATACGAGACGATTTGGTTGCTAAATGGATCCTACGTGGCCATGTAGGGATAAATGATCGATACTGATGAGCTGAACGTGAGTCTAACTTGAAGACTCTGGAATAAAGACAAGTGCTGGCCGGGAGACAACCCGGAGAATTTTTATTATTCTGTTTTTTTTTTTGTGTCGAGTCAGTCAGGCCGCCGAGGATACGGCGCATCTCAATTCTGAGATGCGACGCATCTCCTGCAATGGTCATATCTTATTTTATTTTTCTGCATTTTTATTTTCGACTTTAAAACTTTTTATCAGTTTATTTTAATGCGGCGCATCCCTGGTTAAGGATGCGGCGCATCTTTATTCTGATCCGTATTAATTCCAGGCTCGATACGGCGTATCTTCTTCCATAAGATACGGCGCATCGACTGACCTGATGATTTTCAGTTTTAAATTTTAAGTTTTATTTTTATCTAACTACTAATGTATTATGCAAGTTGAACCTTTCTTATCTTAGGTGTGTTTTGAAGTGTTGGTGGTATTATAGTTTCCTGGATTTCCTGTGGATACATCAAGTATGAAGCTTTAAACTTTCTCATCCACAAGAAAGATGATTTTTGCTCTTATACTAATGGAGGATCATACCGAGCAAATCTCAGGGGAGTTTTTCTGTTCTAATTCTTTTTATTTTCCAGTTTTAACCTTTTATACAAACAACGAGGACGTTGTTTAACTTAAGTGGGGGGATTGGAGAATTAGAACACTTAACAATTACTTGTCCTAAACTTTTTCAAAAATTATGCTTAAAATGTGCTTAATATATCAAACTTAAAATTTTTTTTTTAGCATGTTTTTGTTTAAGATCTAAGTTGCATAACTGCACACATGACGTTATTTTCAAAAATTGTGATTTTACAAAATTCACAAATCTATGAGTGTGCCGGTGACTTGTAAACTTTAGAACTTGGCTTGTATACTATTCGAGACCACCATAATGAGTATTATTTATATAATTGGAATGACTTGTCTAAATTGGTAAAATTCTAGGATTACACCCAAATAGCCTTTATATGTTATGTGTTATTAGCTAACTACACTGGTTAGTTAACCCCCATATAAACCCTTTTGTTACTCTCATTTTTAGAGTAAGATACCCCTAGAAAAACACTCAGAGCCATTCCTTTCGTTTCTTACACCTATGTTTAAAATGTTTCGTTACACCCTTACACCTTAGCCTACCCTGTAGATTAGAATCCGTGGTTGGTTAATTGCTATAGGCAAAGTGTGTTTCCTTACATTACCTGTGTTCGCGTGCGTAATTCATTATCTATGGTTAGGTCGGGAAATTGCAAAATGCAATTGGAGTGAAAGTAAATATTGTATATCTTTGAGTTTATTTTTCGTGTGTTTACTACTTTCACTATTACCGTTATTTCTGAAGTGTGAAAAGTATGGAAAAA
Organism: Artemisia tridentata subsp. tridentata; assembly: GCA_021014915.2. Lineage (NCBI taxonomy): Eukaryota > Viridiplantae > Streptophyta > Magnoliopsida > Asterales > Asteraceae > Artemisia > Artemisia tridentata. The sequence goes on from CP139503.1 coordinate 55,093,654, forward strand.
TTATCCAGAATTATCATTATAGTGATGTGGTGAAATTTTACACATCTATGTTTATGTTTCAAAAAAAAAAAAAAAAAAAAAAAAAAAAAAAAAAAAAAAATCGAAAAAAAATGAGAAAAGAAAAAGAAAAAGAAAAAGAGTTGGATGCTTATTTTAAACCAACGATGTAAAGTTATGTAAGTGGTTCATATGGCCACTATTTGTTGTACTATATTTATGGATTGAATGGAAATTGGCAGTTATGGGAACGCCAATTAAGGTTTATTCTTTGATTAAGATCTTGTTGAGTATAATTCGTGTCTACCTAAAGCATGTGTTTCAAGTGTTAAAGCGTGAGTTATTCTATGATATGAGTCTTATTCATGGGATGGTTGGGATAGTGATTAACCACACTTAGGATTTTAATTTATTTGTTTTGTTCATTTTTCATTTTACACCAATTTATATCCCAAATATTATCCATGCCCTTTATTATTCTTTATCCAACCAAACCTTTGATTTATTGAGATTAGGGATTTGAGCAATCTTAAGTATCGTAGTCGTGGATTCGGCTATGTATTTATGATTTTGTCGCCCTTTTTGATATATTATTATTGGTGAAGTTTGGACCTATCTTTAGCCTATTCGAGTTAAGGATTTGAGCAATTGCAAGTATCGTGTTCGTGGATTTGATCGTGTATTTGTGATTTTGTCGCCTTTTCTGGAATTTGAGATAGATAGTAAATAAGAATAATTAACCCTTAAGCCTAAAAACCCTTTTTACCGCTTTAGACTTGTTATTCCTTAGCTTTAGTGGTGGAGATGTGTATACTTGCCAAGCTTATGATAGAATATTCGTCACGACTGGACAGTTAAACGATTAGATTTGCTTTTATCAGATTATTTTACTTTACTTCTAATTCGTTAAGTGTTTAGTTGTGTGATTATGAAATAAACGAATACATGCTTAAATATAAAAATGAATCCTAACATCTTTTAGGATACATTTTCATAAAAGAAATTCTAAGGTTTACTTGGGGACAAGTAAAGTTCAAGTGGGGGGATATTTGATGAACTCAAATAAGTACATTTTATTACTATCATTTATCCTATTAATTTGACTTGTTTTACCATATTATGTATGAGGATTGATACTTAATCGTTTACTTTTGTAATTCTCAGGTAAAAACAAGCATTTGGTGAAACTTAGCAATTTTGGACTGATTATGGAGCATAACATGCATAAAGTTAAGAGTCTACTGAAATGAAGAAGATCAAGACTAATCTGCTCCAGATGCGCCGCATCTCACTCATGACATGCGCCGCATCTCTATCAAGATATCACCAGATACGATCCAAGATACAAGAGGACATGCGCCGCATCTAATCATGGAGTTACGCCGCATCTTCTGGCGGTGTACGAATATTCCTGAATATTATAATCTTGGACCCCACGCGAAGTTAAGTCAATGCGCCGCATCTACTTATTAGATGCGCCGCATCTTCCCTCAGACAGAAACTATAAATACCCCAAGGCCAGACGAATTTCGTACGCATTATATTAGATTCGAAGACCGAACAGGAGAAACCTAGGACGAATTCAGTCAAGGAGGCAGCACAAGACACACCCAAATCAAAGATACAAGAGCTGTAAGAAGGTGCTGCATGTGTTTAATTCATTAAGTAGTTTTGTTTTATTGTGTTAGCAAACTTTAATTCATCAGGATTGGTGGCTTGTGTAATGTGACAACGAAAGATTGCACTCCCTTTAATACTTGCTTTCCCATCAATTAAAGTTTATATGTTGATGTCTTTGGTTACTACTTATTAGTGCATTGATAACCTCTGTGTTTATTAGTGGCTTGCGGGCATTTGACTGCGGAAAATAATGTGGCTCCCACGATTATTACTAAATTGATCACTTAGGAATAACTTTTAGACATAAGTAATCATTAAGGGTTTACTCGCCGATAAGATTAGGACCAACGAGAAAGGGTTAACTACATACACTTCATATAAAGCTATCAATAAAACAAGTGACAATCTACTTAATCATAAGGACAGCCCTCTTATTGTCTCGAGTATTTATCTGTGTACGTGTGTGCTACTTGCTGATTCGTGCCTATTGGTTTATTTTATTATTTAATTGCAAACAAAACCGTGCCAGTCTCTCAGGCTGAAACCCCCTTGCGTTAGGATATTAAAATACTAATTAGATTAACGAGATAATACGTTCCACTCTTAGTGATCGACACTCTACTTACCATTATATTCATACTGACCGGGTACACTGCTCGTTAGGTGTGTGTGTTATTGATAAGTCGGCTAAATATAAATTTAAAACTTGAGTAGGCATTAAAACTGCCAAAACTTTACTACAACGCACGACCACATCAAGTATTGACTGCTTCAGCCCAAAAAGTGGTTGGTAAAAGTGAGTCTGCTAGCATAGTCCTAGCTGCCTCAATGAGGGTCCTGTTCATTCTTTCAGCAACTCCATTTTGTTGTGGAGTTCTAGCATTACTATACTCTTGTTTTATTCCCTTGTTGCCACAAAATTCAAGCATGCTTCTATTCTTAAACTCTGTGCCATTATCTGATCTAATAATCTTAACCTTATGATTAAGCTGGTTTTCTATTTTCCTAATGAAAGTTTGAAGTAAGCCAGTGGTTTCATCCTTTTTAGACATAAAGAATACCCAAAAAAACCTAGTGCAATCATCAGTAATGACAAGGCAATAACTAGCATGATTTATGCTCTGCACAGAAGTAGGGCCAAAAAGATCCATATGCAAGGTGTGTAAAGGCTTAGTGATGAACCTCTCTAATTTAGCCTTACATGAAGCCCTATGCTGTTTACCCTTATGACAAGCAACACATGTATGGTCATTCTTAAAAACCTTGGAAGGTAAACCTCTAACTAGGTTGTTCTTCACAAGTTTATTTAGATTCTTAAAATTGATGTAACCAAGCCTTCTGTGCCACAATTTAGATTCATCAATAGTGGCTTTTGCAATCAAACAGGCAAAACCTTTTGCAGGTTCAGGTGTTTTCATATCAAAGTTGTACATATTGTGTTGTCTTGGGAATTTTAGGAGTATCTAACTTTCATCAGGCATCTTAAAGTCAGAAGTCAACACAAAACATTCAGTTTCAGTAAAAAGCACCTTATGCTGCTTATCACAAATTTGTGATATTGAGAAAAGATTAAATTGCCCAAGTTCTTTCACAAACGACACATTATCAAATTCTAAATTGCCAACTACTATTCTACCTTTACCAGTGATGTAGCCTTTGCTACCTCTAAAAGTAACAGAACCTCCTTTGAATTCTTCAAAATCTTTTAGGTGATCCTTGTTACCAGACATGTGCCCTGAGCATCCACTATCAAATATGCCTCTATCTCCCATGTTCTTGAGTGGATGATCCTGCACATAAAGAAGAGAAATTAGTTTCTCTTAAGGACCCAGGCCTGAGCAGGCTTGGGTCTGCCTTGTGGATCAACATATTTGTATGTCTTATATGAACATGATCCACTGTTGCTTTGGGATTTATAAGTAAGTTCATTCTGAAATGGATCCCAAGACCAACATGCTGAGGCCTTAACAGCAGACCCCCATGTCCCTTTACAGCATTAGAGTTTGACATTTTTGCTGTATTCTTAACAATGGGTCTCCTCACAGGTGAGTGTGATTTAGCAAAAACATTTCTTTGATTAGATTTGTTCACCTGTGGTCTATGTACAACTGGTTGTTTGGGTCTAAATGGATTAACATACCCAGAATTAATTTTGGGCCTAACAGAATTAACTTTTTGCCCAACAGAATTAATATTTTGCCTACCAGTATTAACATTTGGCCTAACAGAATTAACATGTGATCTACCAGCATTAACTTGTACTGGTCTAGGAACAAATTGATTTGCATGATTAACTCTGTTTACATTATTCCACACTGGTTTGGCCATCACATTACCAGTATTAACACTTCTTTGTTTCTTAAGCTCAGCCTCTCTAGCCATTCTCTTTTCATGAAAATCACAATATTTAATTAAATGACTAAGACTACCACAAACAAAACATCTTTTCGGGGCAAAAGAGTAACCTTTCCCTAACTCTCTTTTCATTCTATCAATCTTGGGTGACTCTTGACTTTTAACATGTTGCCTAGGAGTTTTTATGCGTGAGACACAACTAGGTTCAACTGTTTTAGGTTTTGGTGCAGACATGACTGGTTCACTAATCTTAACAGGTTTAGACTTAGACACCTCTTTTGGTACATCTTCTGGTTCTGATTCAGAATGTTCAGAGACATTTCCAATGGACCCTTCACTGTCATCAGATTGACAGGTAGAATACTTACTGGATTTGTCATCTGAGTCACTTGTTTCAGGCTTTTGAGGTCCCTTTTTACCATAAACATACAAAGACTCATCAAACTCTTTCTCTGGTTGAGGAGTGTAATCTCCATTTAATGGAGGTGGAACTCCTTTGAAGTTGTCAATTTTTGAGAATCTATTGTATACAGGTTTACCAACAAAGTCATCACTTGTACTAGTGAACACAGTTCTTTCCATTTCTTCCTCATAACTTAAAATCTCACTATCTGATTTTATTTCATATCCTAGACCAATTTTGCAAGTTAAGCTCATACCAGAATCTATTAATCTATCCAGATTTTTAGCAGACTTAGTCCATGTGTCTATTCTTTTCTGCAATTCTTCCTTATCTTTTACAGCTTTCATTCCAATTCTCCTATATCTTTTAAGCTTTTCATATTTTTCATAGATTTCATTTGCTTGAAATGTAAGCTTTTCATTTAAGGTTAATTGCTGTTTTTGATAAGTGACAATTTGAGCTTCTAAGGTCTTAACAACATTAGTGTAAGCAAGTATTTTAGCTTCCTGATCACCTATCTGTTGCATTTGCTCATCACACAATGTTTTAAGACTATTATATGATTTCATGCATGTTTTAGAACACAAGGATACCTCAGTACTGGAGCCAATAGCCATGAATGCATGATTTGGTTCTATTTCCTCATCTGTGTGCTCTCCCCAGTTAACAGCACCAGCTTCCAAAGTCAGCATACCCATTTGACTCTTCTCCAGCTTGTCTGCTTCTTGAGAGTCTGAATCTTTCTTCTTCTTCCCATCAGTAGTCACCTTTGATGTGCACTCCCTAGCAAAGTGACCAGTGTTGTGACACCTATAGCATTTGACATTCTTTTTATTAAAACCAACTGGTGCCTTTCCGTCAAATCTGATATTTCTACCAGTTTTCTTGTAGAATTTCTTCACTCTTAGAGCAATCATTGCTATCTGCCACTTTATGTCCATCTCTTCAATGTCAGCATCATTTATCTGTTCAAGGTCCTCATTAATGAGGTCCTTGTCTTCTGATCTCTTTGCAAACAGTGAATAGATGACTTCATCAGCAAAACCAGCAGGAACTTCTCTTTCTTTCATATTGCTTGAAGAAGTACCAGAATTATAGCTACCAGAATTAACTTTGCTAGTACTGCTCTTGCTTTGGGAGACAAAAGCAACATTAGCAGAACTTGAAGATGCCTTTGAAACATTTTTGATTTCATTTTCAAATACCCTAAGATTATTGTACAAATCATCAATTGACAAGGTGTCAACATCTTCTTTCATTCTCATGCTCATTGCCAGATTTGACCATTCTTTTGGCAAAGATCTGAGAAACTTATGATTTGCATCTTCAGTAGATACAGCAGCACCATGAGCTTCCAACTGTGAGAGGAGATGTTGGAATCTATCATACCCTTTCTCCAATCCTTCAGAACTGGTCACAATGAATGCTTCAAACTGTTGTTTGAGAACAGCTTTCTGCATCTTCTTCGAATTAGCATTCCCTCCAAACCTTGTTCTGATTGCTTCCCAAATCTCCTTAGCATCATCCATTCCATGAAATCTTCTTAAGTGCTCCTTGGGAAGAGCCATCTGTAAGATGGTTCTTGCTTTCCTTTCCTTCTCCACAGCATGAATCTCTGCAGCAAAGACTAGTGGAAGCACTCTAACAACAACATCCTTACCAACAGAGATCCTCTTCTTTGAGTTTCCATTCTGAATCACCTTCCATACATCATTATCAATGTACTCAAGGTAATGCTCCATCTCCATAGCCCAGATATCATACTCCTTCTTTTTCAGAATTGGGAGTTTGATGTTTGAGATAGTGGTTGTTGCAGGAATGTTTTGTTGTTGTTGTTTAGGTCAACTGGTGTCTGATGCATCATCATCATGATTCGAAACTTCATCATCACTAATATGAGTAGAGTACTCATCATTGGCCTGTTGAGACATTGTGCAGAATTTTGGAGTGAATGAGTGTTTGTGGTTTGTGTTTCTTCTTACTCAGAGTCCCTCTATAGGCTCTGATACCACTTGTAGGTCCACGGTTTATGGATCTAAGTAGCCTTTGTAAGACAATAGATAACTTGAATAAATCCAAATTAATCTATATGAGAAACTCTTAACAATGAATTGATTGTTAATGCGGAATCTTAACAACCAACAAGTATGAAGAACACAATAATAACTAACTTCGTATTTTCTATTAAACTTTCACTAATGTCACAATTGTCACTAACTTCACAATGCCGTAGGGTTCCTTTTATACTCTAAGGAAACCCTAATATTACAAAACGTGTGAAAGGATAAACATATCTTCTAATAAGATAACTAATACGACTATATCCTTTCCTAATATATAGCTAACTAACTATTCTGATAACATAAACAGACTTAACTATTACTAATGACCAGACTTAACTATGTAACTATGTCTGCCAGACTTAACTTTGTACTGGCAGTCTTAACTAACACTAACAGACTTAACCATGTCACCAGCAGACTTAAGTCTATTCTTCAATAATTCCCAACATGTGTATTTCCATTTTTAAGAAATAAAAATAAACATGTAAATGTATATATGTATGCAATGTTTAATTCCTAGTGATCATGTGATATGTAAATGAGTTTTAAAAAGCTTGTTACTAAAATGTAAAAGACTTTAACATATACTTATGCTTTGCTAAAGATAAACCTTATAATTGTCATTAACAAAATAAAGCAAAGATCGTAAAATATAAATAACGTTTTTAGGACGATATTTGTATTAACAATCTCCCCCTTTTTGTTGATGACAAAACATAACGTTAATTTTTAAGCAATAGAATAAGCAAAGTAAAAGTCTTTTAAAAATATAGATTAAGTTAGTTTTATGTAATTTTTGAAAACTATTTTAAGCATAAAAACATGTACTGTGATGTTTCACAGTGAGTATGAAATTAATCCTATCTCCCCCTTTTTGTCAAAACAAAAAGAAGAAATGCATAGCGGAATGTGGTGAATGGTTCTTGTTTATAACTCCCCCTAATTTGGAGTACCAAGAATGATTCAATGATTTTGAGAACTTAAAGCTCCCCCTTGGATAATACTCCCCCTAATTGGAGTTCCAAGTTTATTATGAATGATCCTACAAAACAAAAGTTAGTGTATGATATGCTCCCCCTCGATCAATACTCCCCGTTGCTAGGGTACCAACGTATTTGATTCAAGGATGAGAATTGCTACAAAACAAAGGTTAGTTGTAAATTAATCAATCCAACCAAGTAGCATAATGCAAATGTAAAGGTTCAACCAAGCAATGTAGTTTAACATGTTTGACTAAAAAAGTCAACTAACTAAAAGTGTTCAAACCAATCACAAAGTTCAAACAATGTTAATACTATAACCAACCATATAATGTTAGTAAACCAACCAAAGTATAATGCATATGTAGTGATCACCCACAAGCATAAATGTAACATCCTTTCATTTAGAAAATTGTTTGTGACAAAAGTCACAAAACAAGGAATTACATAAAAAGAAAAAGTCCTAAAAATTAAAAAAGACAAGTCCTAAAAAGTCCTAAGAAGACTTCTATTGTGGAGGATGTGAAAGCGCATTAAGGCGCTCGAGAATGTGGTTCAAGATGAACCTCATTTCGTCTTGCAATTGAAGAACCGAGATGTTGGTTCGTTGAACCAAATGGGCGGTCCTCTCGCACATGATACAATCATGTCTTGGTGGTGGAAGGGTTTGTTCTTGAGTTGGTGGTGGTGGTGGTTGATTGTTTGATGGTGGAGGTGGTGGAATGTAGTTTGGAGACATAATGGACGCCATCAAGGTTGATTGCAAGTCCATTGCCTCATGGAGGTGGGAATCCACCATATTTGAGAAAGCATAGAGGCGGTCTAACTCCTCGTTGATTTCTTGTTGTGATTGGGGTTGGTTGTTCCACATTGTCTCATCAATGGGATTGAGTGTGGATGTTGGTGAGGGTTGTTGAGGTTGAGGTTGTGGTGGCTCTTGGTCACGGTAGAGAGGACCGTGGATATCCCGATAAATGGGATGGAAGAGGAGAGGTTCTTGACCTTCAAAGGTCATAGGAGGAGGATTGGTAGTCCTTGTTGGAAGGTCTTCCAAAGTGTCAAGATATGGGTGTGGTGAGGTTGGAGGAGTAGCAAATAACTCCATTGGTTGTAGTTTGGGTGAGTGTGATGGTGATGGTGATCTAGCAGGTTGTGATGGAGCGGGTGGTGGTGTGGTTGCTACAGGGGTGATTGTTGGTGGTAGAGTATGGATGACTACATTTGGTGGTGTTGGAGTGGAGAGGTTGAGAAAATTCTCATTGGCTATGGGTGAGGAGATGTTGAGAGGTGATGACTCCTCTGATGAAGATGTTAAGTTCACAAAGCAACACTGTTTGAAACTTATGCGAGCAGTCCTGTGTGGTGGTCTATTGGTGGAAGAGTTGTTGGATTTTTTCATGGTTAAAATGAGAAGGTTTGTAAACAAGTATAGGGATGATACTTAGAGTTGATGGTGAAGGTGTGAGTTTTGATCAACTAAAGGTTCCAATTTATAGGCAGGAAGGATTATGGAAATTGGTGTTTGGATTTGATGTTAATCCATAGAAGGATTGAGGTTCCTAATGATTTGGAACAAAAAATTGTGCTAGTCACATCATCTAAGTCAACCCATAGAGATGAAGTTGAGTAAAATGTTGAAGATATGCAGTTAATGCAAGGTTTGAGTGGGAAATCTATTGATGTGATGTTTCCATGGATTGCAAGGAACCAAATTGAGGGTTCCTTGCTTGTTACAGAAAGGTAACTTGATGGAAAATTTGAATTTTCAAATTTTGGTGGTAAATGGATTTCTTATGATTCTAAGTGTTCCTAAGTCATCCTAATGTGCCTAATGATCAGTAGAATTATCCTAAGGACTAGAATCAACAATCTAAGGATCGGGATTAGTCGGGAAATTTGAAAAAGTTACTATTGAATGGGCGGATCCAAACGATAACAAGTGCGGAACCAAATTTTTGGTTCCGCGGAATCAGCTGGGTGAAAATTGGCAGAGCCAAGAAATACAACAGACGGAACCCAGAAATTGGTTCCGCCATATCTGCCAGACGAAATTCCTTCACAGTGGGCATTTTAAACTACTCGAAACCCGTTGAAATCCCAAAGATTATCCTAAATCATATGTAATTAATTAGTTGTGATTGTTTAGAAACAAAAACACAGGTTTTAACACATGAGAACACATAGATCAAAATGATGAAATTGAACTTATCATAAAAGGATATTAAGCCAAACGGTGGCTTAAACACAAAAATCGATAACAACATGTGTTATCGTCCTAAAAAGTTATGTTAGTTCACAAAAATGTATCACATCAACATAATATTCTAAGAACACAAGAATTCAACACATCATTGTCTTGAAATTATCTTATACCAACCATTCCCTAACCCTCACTTCTTTTTGAGCTTTTTATGGAGCTTCATGACCCACCGTCCAAGATTATTCATCATTCCTCGAGTTTGACGAAACTCCTCAGATTGGTTGTCGATGGGAGGTAGTTGACTCATATACTCGGGTGGAGGAATCCTAGAATTTGGCAAACCATCATCCTCGCTAACCGATGATGATGATGATGATGATGATGATGATGATGATGATGATGATGAAGATGATGAGGTGGGAGGATGAGCTCGTTTTCCTCGTGCTACGGCTACCCTATGATCACTAAGTGGAACAAAGGTGTGGTTAATCTCGGTGTAGTCGGGAACAAAACCTCTAGCGTTTCGAGGAATGGGTGCAAAAGCTCTATAAAGATGGGTGAGAAGCATCCCGTAGGGCATGGCAGTGGTGCTTTGAACTGGAATATCGGCCATTCTTTTGGCGATATAGTAGGCGAGATTGAATGGTTGGTGGTTTGACACACAGTAGAGCATATAGCAAAGACTTGCATTGACATGATCTCTATTTCCTATGGTACTAATCATGTTTTCCCTAAGAACTTCCTCGAGCTTCTTGAATTGGGGCCTAAGTTCGTTTAGCTCCGTGCCAAACGGATCATGATCTACCTCTTTTGCTCGACTAGTTCTAGTATGGGAGGTTCTAGGAACAAAAAGATGAACACGGATGTCCTCTTTTGGGGTTAAAGGTATGTCGTATGGTGTTGTACGATCAAGGTTTGAATCGAGGATGGACAATGACCATTTGTCCGAATAAAAGCAAGTTCCTTGATTTGGAACCCCTAAGACTTCTCCAAATTGGTTTAGAGGGATGTTGAATTGAGTTTGGTTTACTTTGAAATGGATGTTCATGTAACCATAATCATTTGTGCTAAGACCTACACTCGCATAGAATTCTAGTATGAATCTAGGGATTATGGGTTCATCGATATCTAGGAGACAATCGAATTGGATTGCGGCAAGTTGTTCTCTAAGAATGGTTCCTTCTAGGAATGAAGGGTCTACGGTTCTACCCTCATGTACATAGCGTTTTTCTAAAGCTTTAAAGATGTTAACTTGATCCTCGGTGAGTCCTTTGGTTTTATGGTGTGGAGGTAGGTATTTGACAGTTGCTTTGTGGTCATAATAAGTCGCGGGAGGCATGATTATCCTAGACACGAAAATTACATAGTTTAGTTAAAACTATTGAAAATACGTATATAGATTTCTAGTATGTGCCTATATGGGAACAATGTGGAGGTGCGGTGATCTCGATTCCTTTTGATGCATGAAAATTTTGTTAATGCAAGTTTTATAACAAAATTAGAGATAACCCAAACGCTCCTACTTTAATGTATCTACGATTGAATGTACCCGAAAATACATATTAATTATGTATTCCCTTTAGCATTCAAGAGATATTATGCATGTGATGTTTAAAAATATAACGTTTTTGTATTTGTATGAACAATGTACAAAAACCATTTTTCCTAGTCGTGAGAAGATTTTGATAAAGATTTCTCATGGGGTTTTTGATGAATTATGATAATGCCTAATGATATGCAATTCCTAACTAAGGAAAACATGATTTGTTATGCAATTTAGTAAATATGCTTCATGATTTTACTAAAGATATGCATAAACCCCAAGTTTTGATTTTGTGCATAAAATGTAGAAACTAAGAACGTGCTAAAGATAGTTTCTTGGATCGTTTTGAGCCTTAGGGTTCAACAATAACAATGAATCTCCTTCCAATGAATAATAATCGTAACCCCACTTTATTCAAATCATCGCCCACTTAGATCGAATATAATATTAATTATGCACTATTCGACAAAAAAAAATACAGCAGCAGCATATCTTTGAAAATTCCAAATAAAAAATTACAATCATAATACCTTTTTACGAATCTGCTTCTGCCGACAATAAAACTTTGTGAATCCTTAGGTAACGAGCTCCCCAAGCTCTGATACCACCTGTAGAAACTAAGAACGTGCTAAAGATAGTTTCTTGGATCGTTTTGAGCCTTAGGGTTCAACAATAACAATGAATATTAATACACAGTGGAATAAGAACAAATCAATTGTTATTGACACAAAGTTTCTATTTAATCACTCTCCACGCCTCAAATATTATTTGATCAGAATAATACGGTTACACTTAATTTGTAACAGGAATCAAGAGATCCTTGAAGCGACTAACAACTCTAGTCTAGTCTAGGCGTTTACAATTTACTACGCCTTAGACACACACACACACACCTTTATAGTCTACATTGTGGAAGACGTATATAAAAACTAATTCCCTGTATCTCTTTATATAATAAAGATACTAGGGTTACAAAGGATATATACTAAAAATATAAAAGATATCGTAGAATCTTTTTCTTCTTTGAAGTTTCATCCTTTGTCACTTTAAGCCCTTTTTGTTTCATTCTTCTATTTATTTTGTCTCATCAAATCTAGAATCCCAACAATCTTCCCCTATTTGATGATGACAAAACAAACAAAGTCGTGTACGAACTTCTGTTGGATCGATATACTCTGACCAAACTAACTTGTAGCTTGTCTACGGTTTAACAACTTTGAATGAATTCAAAACTATTAATAGTGAAACACTGATATACTTTGCTAAGTATGCGGAATCTACTTCAACAAAGCTAAGAAGAATTTAATAAACGACTTTGAATATTATTAAAACCTTGAACCTGCTTTCTTACACAGATTCACTAACAAACTCTAAACTCTAATAATCGTATATCACTAATCGCATATACTTGTCTCTCTAAAACACATATATCTCTAATGCCAACCTAGGGATCCTTTTATAGGCACAAGGAAAACCCTAGTCGGTTTACAATACTTGAACGACAAGTAAATTCTAATTATAACTCTAATCTAATACGAATATTCTAGAATTACACATTAGTCCTTAAACTATTTGCATGGCAGTCCTTTAACGAGCAGCAGTACTTTAATCGAATAGCAGTACTTTGACTTGAGTAGCAGTACTTTGACTTTTATAGCCCAACAATCCTCCCCTAACTTGAATTCTACTTGCTTGATTTCAAGTTTCTTTGTATGTCTTTAACTTCAATACTTTATCTTCAAGGAAAGGTTGTTTCTTCAAACCTGACTCGTTATTGTTTTGTCATCATTAATGCAAACAGTATCTTCAATCTTCATCAGCAACAATTCTTTTCAGCATCAGATCTTTTCAGCAACTCAGCATCATATTGGCAATATGTACATCAGATCTTAAGAGTTTCATACTATTCTCATCACTTCCAGGTGTGTTAACTCCTGTGAGAGGTGAATCATTGAAAACTTAATGGATTTTGATGTCTCTTTACCAAAGCCATTAACTCTGGAGTAGCCAATGTTTAGATTTAGGAAAAACCATGGTACATTGATAACCATATGATTTTTAGCAAATCATCAGCTATCAACGGATTTGAGTAGTCTTTACCAAATAGCCGTTTGCTTTTGGACTAGCTAGTTCTTTTAGTACAATCACTACCATGGTGAACTAATTACCATATAATGGTTTTCCACAGCCTTTACCACAAAGCCATTATCTTGTGGGCTAGCCAACTCTTCACTAATATAGATATGGTGAGTTGAAAACCATACAATTTTTAGTAAATTGCCAACTAAAAACGGATTTGATAATCACATCAGAGCCGTACCCTCATGATGAGTCAAACTCTTTCTTGTTTATTAAACATGGTGAGTTGATTACCATTTGTTGTGTAGTACAAGTACTAACACCATGCTGTTGCTTTCAAAACCATTTGTAGCTGTTTAATCTTTGTGCTTTCAAAATGTTTTTGCACTTATCAAAAATTACTAATTTTATCAAAAGATTTTACTGGTTTTATGCTGCAAGCAGTACTTTGAGAAAGTACTGTCTGACCAGCAGTACTTTGAAGAAAGTACTTTATTTTTCAAAAGATTTATATAATAATGAAACCATACCAGTAGTTATGCCTTAATCTTCAAATTCAGTAGTCCACTTGATGAATAATTTTATGACCATCAATGCTACTTCATCCTCTAGTTCCACTTCCATTCCATGCTCTAGCATTCTGATCATCAGATCTCTTGTGAGTGGATATCTTTGTTCTGCTAGCATATGAATCATAGTGCCATCTTCTAACTCTAAAACATGTATCCCAACTGATCCAAAGAATCTCCATCTGTTAATCTCCCAGTTGTCTTGATTTTCCCACAAAGCACTGTCCTTAGACTCCTCTGTGTCCCAGATTGTTGTGAGATCTCCTAATAATATCAAACCTATTCCTTGTGGTGGAATATGCTCAAAATAAGTTTGCACTTGGAGATATAACTGAAGCATATCATCTCTATCAATCAGATGTAGAATATCCCATAATGAATTAAACACTCTAAAACTTCCATCTAGTCTATGAAAGATTAGATAATCTCCTTCTTTAGATTCTACAACTGAAAAAGTAGATATCTTGGACTTCTTATCAGTATCTTCTTTTGGATTCTCAAAGTCAACAACTCTAAGATAATTTCTGAGCTCATCAACTGTGTCTGTTCTTATTTCAACAGCTTCCTTGAACTTCTTTGATGGCTGTTCATCAGTGACTCTTTTCCTCTTTGAGCTTCTTGTAGCAGCTCTTTCCTTTCTTTTATCTTCAAGCTTGTCATCTTCAAAAGAAATAATGCCTGCAAGATCTCTTTGAATAGCTTCTCTAACAGCATCATACAGATCCTTCATCTCTGTATATGTCAATCTAACCAAACCTGTGTATCCTTGACCTTTCAGATAAGTCATCATATCATTCCTTTCTCTAGCTTTACTAATTGGCCTTCTTGATTGAACATTCTTTCTTGATTCTTCAGCATCTATCTCTGCTTGTAATATTCTAGCTGCTTCCTCATTTTTGGCAACCTGAATTTGTCTTAACTGTGCCAATGTCATCTTCTTCTTCTTCTTTTCTACCAAGATCCCTTTGCCTTTATCTTTTGGATCTATTTCTTGCGCAGGTTGAGAAGAAGTATGATGTTGTTGTTCAACCTCATGAATACTAATACCTCTTTGACTTGACATATTAAGCATGATATCAGCAATTGTTTCATCATCACTGTTAGTATGAGCTATATCATCTTCTTCCTGAGCTGGTTTAGAAGGGCCTACTTCCTCTTGAACTTGAATTGAAGGACCAATATCCTCTTCAAAATCTAAAGTTCTAGGTGTAACAGTGAATTGCCTCTCAGTACCTTGTTGAGCAGTACTTTCTTGAGCAGTACTTTCAACTTCAGCTCCTTCTAAGTTTATTTCCTCAGTATCACCACTTCTCACTTCAACAGTAGCTTCTTCCAAATTTATTTGCTCTGTTTCATCACTCTTCCTTTCAACAGTATCTTGATGAATTTCTTTTGGTGGTGTCCTCTGAGTATCATCCATAAATCCAGCATCTTGTTCAAAATCTTGTTCAAAACCAGCATCATCTTCATTCAAATTCTCTAAATTCCTCCCCAGTTGGAATGAAGATTGCTTCTTAGACTTTTTCTTCTTCGAAATCTTTGTAGGTATCCTACCACTCTTCTTCTGAGACTTCACCCATAATCTATGGTGTTGAACTAGTGGCCAAACATACCTCTTCAATTTCTGAAACTTAGTCTTTAATTTGTCTATCTTAGCAGCTTGAGCCTCACTCTCCTTCTTCAACCTCTTTAACTCCCTTGTTAAAGCATAATTGTCCAATTCTACCTCTTCTTCTTCAAATTGCTTAGACACATTTGTGGAAGAATCATCAATAGGAGATGGTGAATTATTCATACCTTGGTCTGACTCCTCATGAGTAGGAATGTCCATAGGAGCAGTATCTTCCCTAGTAACAGAATGTGGAGAAGCAGTATGTTGAGAAGCAGTAGGTTGAGGAATACTAGCGTCTCTAGAAACTGGAGACTCTTGGCTTGCTGACTCAGAATTTGCTTCTTGCTCTTGCTCTTGCTCTGCATCTCTTACAACTTGTGCAACTCCCAATATATGAGCAGTCAAAGGTGTGTTGGTTCCAGAAAACTTTGCACTTTGTTTAGATAGAAAAGTAAACACCTTTGATGGAAGTTTGACAGTTGGTAAAAAACTTTGAGGTTTAGGGACATCCTCAAGTTGATTGTTCAAGAATAACTGAACAAACCTTGGATACATCAAAAATGGTGAACCATTACTAATATGTGTAAGCATACCATCCAGAATGAGTCTTGAAAAATTGAATCTTCGATCGGTAGCTAAACCCACTAATGCAGATGCAATATTTTGACCAAATTGATCAAAAGAAGTACTCTTGGGACTCAAACAATGAAGTAGAACGTGAATTAGGTACTTCCAATGAGAACAAAACAAAGGCTTTTGAAAAGTAAGCTTTGTCAGATCGCCTTCATAACCTAAATCGCTTAAAGTATCCCAAAGCACTTGTTTTTCAAAACGAACAGCCCCCCCTTCATCATCAAACATCAACACATCCCTAATCGTGGCCTCAGTAATCCTAATAGCTCGTCCAGCAACCGTAGCCCTAATCAACGAATCATCTTCTTTCGTTGCAGTAGCCTAAAATTCTTGCATCCAGGGACCAATAACATCAGGGTCAACTAAAATAGAGTAGTTGATGGAAGACCCAGTTAAGAAATCAATGATCGCATGAAAATCAAGATTATCCCTTGTCTTGTCCAAATTAGCGATCATATTATGTTTGCTAACAGTAAGGCGATTAGCCATGATGAGTTGGTAGAGAAGAATTCGCTTTGAGTGTGTGTTTTAATAAAAAGATTGTGGTGTAAAAGCGAATGAGGGATCTCAAATACGTAAAAAGGCAGGGAAATAGGAGTGAGTTTCTTTAAATAGGATGAAAATAAATCAAACTCTTAATAATAAAGTTACCGTTTGGATTAACTTATTATCTCCGCCGTAAGGAATTAATTAACCGTGAGCCCCACAATTTTTGACCGTTGGAACAGTACGTCCACGTAAGCAGTACGTTGAAGCAGTACGTTGCTGAAGCAGTACTTTGAGCAACAAAGCAGTACGTTCCATCTTGTTATCCACAATCGATACTCCAAACTAAAACCAAGAACTTGTAAAAGGTTCATGCTTAAGTTCTAACTAATAGCTAATATTGCCTCCCCTCAAATACAACATATAGGCTAAACTAAACTATTAAAACCAATACTTTCATTAAGACCGAATAGAAAGTATACTAACTAATACTAAAGCCTCCCCTCAAATGTAGCCTAGTAGTTAATCATCCCAATGCTCACAACTAAGTGGTTGAATCTTGAAACATCAAATCCCTTAGTGAGTAGATCAGCTACATTATCATCTGTGTGAACCTTAACCACATTTATAAGCCTGTTCTCATAACAATCCCGAATAAAGTGATGCCTAATCTGAATGTGCTTGGTCTTGGAGTGATAAACAGGATTCTTCACAATGCAGATAGTACTCTCATTATCAATGTTGATAGGAGTATTCTTGAAATTGAATCCATAATCCAAGAGTTGATTTTGCATCCACAAAACTTGTCCACAACAGCTTGCAGCAGCAACATATTCTGCTTCAGTAGAGGAGGTTGCAGCAATGGTTTGCTTCTTACATTGCCAGGAGACTAATCTTCTTCCAAGATATTGACATCCTCCTGAGGTTGATCTTCTATCATAGTTATCCCCTGCATAGTCACTATCTGAAAAGGCTTCTAAGTGAAAAGGTGACTCCTTAGGATACCATAATCCTAACTTTGGTTGATGCTTGAGATATCGAAAAATCCTCTTGACTGCATACATATGGGAAACCTTGGGTGTAACCTGAAATCTTGCACATAAGCAAACAGCAAACATGATGTCAGGTCTTGATGCAGTTAAGTACATAAGACAACCAATCATAGATCTGTAAAGCTTGACATCCACAGCTTGTCCATCTTCATCCTTGCCTAGAGGTTTATTTTTATCAATGGGTGTGGTGGCAGGCCTGAGATTTGGAAGATCAAATCTTTTGAGTATGTCTGCAACATACTTTTCTTGGTTAATGAAGATTCCATCTCTTGTTTGTCTAACTTGAAGACCCAAAAAGAAGGTTAATTCTCCCATAGAACTCATTTGAAACTCCTTCTGCATAAGATCTTCAAATTCTTTCACCATAGACTTCTTTGTAGCTCCAAATATAATATCATCCACATATACTTGGACTAACATAATGTCTTTCTTATCCCTCTTGATGAACAAAGTCTTATCAATTGCTCCTCTCCTATAGCCATGTTGTAATAGAAAATTTGAGAGTCTCTCATACCAAGCTCTGGGAGCTTGATGAAGGCCATATAGTGCCTTGATCACTTTGTAGACTTTGTTTGGATGTGCAGGATCTTCAAAACCAGGAGGTTGTTTAACATAAACTTCCTCAGAAATTGTGCCATAAAGGAAAGCACTTTTCACATCCATTTGGTAGACAGGAAATCCCATGTATGATGCAAAGGCAAGAAATAACCTTATTGCCTCTATCCTTGCAACAGGAGCAAACACTTCATCATAATCCACTCCTTCCTCTTGGCGATATCCTTGTGCAACCAATCTAGCTTTATTTTTGATAACATTCCCTCGTTCATCTCTTTTGATTCTGAAAACCCATCTTGTACCAATGACTCTTTTGCCATCTGGTAAATCACATAATATCCAGACTTCTTGAAGCTTAAATTGTAGAAGCTCCTCTTGCATGGCTTCAACCCAACTTTCATCTGCTAAAGCTTGAGCTACCTTTTTGGGTTCTTCTTGAGATAAAAAGCAAGCAAACAAGCATGTTTGTTGATCCTTGTGATTCATCCTGTTTTGTTTGTAAACAAAGCTAAGTAAAGCAGTATGTTGCTTAGAAAGCCCTTTAACTTTGTTCCTTGTAACCACTCCTGAAGAGGGTGATCCAATAATATTACTTTGAGGATGAGCTTTATGAACTCTCAATGTAGGAGTTGGTGGTACTGGAAGATCAGACTCCAAGTTAGTAAAATCAATGTCTTCATTGGAGAAAATACCTTCTGGAATAAGCTCATCATCAATTTCTTCTAATCCAGGAATGTTAGCATTAACTAAATCATCATCATTAACATTGGAATCATCAGCATTGTTCCAATTTGATTGCTCTAATACATCAAAAGTACTGTCAAAAGGATCAGCAGTACTTTGATCTAAAGTACTGTGGGCAGTATCTTGAAAGTTACTCTTTTTCTTTGCAGCCTCATAAGCCTTCCTTTGTTTATCTTCATAGGATTGTGCTATAGTTTCTTGAAAAAGCATCCTATTAAGTTCATCTTGTATGGCTTGATCTTCATCAGATACTGTATGAGTTGGCTGAGCAGTACTTTGTTCCTCAACAGTAACTTCAGGTTCTTTGTCAGGAACTTCTTCTGGTGTAACATTGACTCCATGAACAATGTACTGTGAATCATCTTCTTTGTAATTAGCCTGATTCTCTTCTCTAACAGGGACATAATTCATAGATGGTGTGAACTTGAGATCAAGATCAAACATCCAATCAGGACCTTTACCTTTCTGAGTTTCCTTATCTTCCAAAAATTCAACATGAAGACAATCTTGTACCTTTCTGGTATTCCTGTTATAAACTCTAAATCCTTTGCTATTTGTACAATATCCCAATAAATATCCTTCATCTGACTTACCATCAAATTTACCCAGAGAGTCAATGGTATTTAGAATAGTCAGAGAGCAGCCAAAAGGTTTTAGAAAACGAATGTTTGGTTTCTTTCCCATGAGTAACTCATAAGGTGTCTTCATCTGAGGTTTAGTTACTGAAACTCTATTCAACACATAGCAAGCAGTACTTATGGCTTCAGCCCAAAAGAGAATAGGTAATTGGGAATCTGCAAGCATTGTTCTAGCTGCTTCTATCAAAGTCCTGTTCTTTCTTTCTGCAACACCATTCTGCTGTGGTGTTCTAGCAATGCTAAACTCTCTCTTGATCCCTTTCTTGGCACAGAATTCATCCATATGCTTGTTCTTGAATTCTGTTCCATTATCACATCTAATACCTCTTACTTTGAGTCTTAATTGATTTTCAAGGGCTACTATCAGGTCATGGATAGCATCAAAGGTTTCATCTTTAAATCCCAAGAAAAAGACCCAGCTAAATCTGCTACAATCATCTGTCACAACCAAGCAGTACTTCTTCTTGTTTAAACTCTCTACTGAAACTGGTCCAAACAGATCCATGTGTAGCAACTCCAAAGGTTCTCTAATATCTCTTTCCCCAAGCTTCTTACATGAAGCTTTATGTTGTTTTACCCTTCTTGCAAGCCAAACATGAATGATCAGCCTTGAATGTTTTGGAAGGTAAACCTTTAACTAAATTTCCTTTGACCAGCTTGTTGATGTTCTTAAAATTAACATGACCTAGTCTTCTGTGCCACAGATGTGCTTCTTCCAATGATGCCTTTGCTACTAAACATGTTGCTCTTCCAGCAGAATTGAGACTCTTTAAGTCTAAACTGTATACATCATTGGTTCTTGGTACTCTCAATGTCACCAAGTGATCATCAACAAATTTGAACTCAGGGGAGAGAATGAGACATTCTGTATCAGTAAACAGAATTGGGTACTTCTTGTCACAAATTTGAGATACTGACAATAGGTTGAACTTGAGCTCCTTTACATATCTAACATTCTCAAAATCAATACATCCAGCCTTGATTGTTCCTTTGCCAGTGATTCTCCCTCCATCAGGATCATTACCAAATGCAACTCTTCCTCCATAATATGCCTTAAAGTCTGACAGGATCTCCTTGTCCCCTGTCATGCTGCCAGAGCAACCACTATCAACAATAATATGATCTTTAAGCTCCTCCTCTGGGTTGCCCTGCACATTAAAGAAAAGGGTTAGTTTCTTTTAGGAACCCAAGCCATTACTGACTTGTGTTCCCCTTGTGGAGTGACATACTTGAATTCCTTCAGTATGTAATCTCCACTGGTTTTAAAGGCATGGTCAATTATTATTTGAGTTGGTCCCATGTCCTGTGTTGCAATATCAACAACACTCCCTGTTTCACCCTTATCTGATGAAAGTACTTCTTGTTCCCCATCAGTACTTTCTTTCTTAACCCAATTTCGTTTGACCTTAGGTTTCTCTGAGCTAGGTACTCTGCTTGAGGTGGAAGACCTTTTATATGAATTGAATCTCTTAGGTCTTCTATGTGAAAAAGTATGAGCAGTACCATGAGTGGGTGAAAACTTATCAGTCCTTGGTGAAAGTACTTCTTGAGACTTATCAGATTGTGAAGGTACTGGTGATTTGGAAAACATTCTTTTCTGGTGAGGGTACCTATAATCTTTTGAGAAGTTACTATGGTTGACCCTATTTGAGTGATTCCAAACTGGTCTAGTCTCTCTTGGCTTATGGGTGGGAGGTCTATTCTTTGGAAACTGACTTAAGTATTCTGAATGAAAGTCACAGTGCTTAATCAAGTGATCAGGACTATAGCATACATAACATAACTTTCTCTCCATATTCCCAAATCCTCTTCTATGATTAAAAGGTTTCCTGTAGTAAGCAGTATTTTGAAAAGTTTCTCTTGGAGGTACTGCTAAATGTCCAGCAGTACTTTGAAAAGTTTTTGGAGGTACTGCTTGTTTTTGAAAGGCTGTAGGAAACTTTTGATCATGACCCCTTTGAAAATCATTCTTAGGCTTCTCAGAACTAATTCTACCATTTAGTTTCTTCCTAAACTCTAGGTTGTCTACACCATAACGAGAAACATCTGTCCTAACAGGTTGAAACTGACCAGTGGGTGGAGGAACTGAGTGATACTCCTTATCTTTCTTAAACTCAGGAGGTGATTCACTAATTGGTTCCTCATTCCTAGATGTGTTTTCTTCTGAGCTTGTAAGGTCATCATCACTAGGTGGAATCTCTTCCTTAGCACTAGGTGGAGTTTCTTCCTTATCACTAGGTGAGGTCTCATCTGAACTACTAGCTTCACCATAACCTAGTCCAGCTCTACTGTTTATTACTCTTTGTTTTTCAACAAATTGAACATGTGATAGACCAGCCTGTTTAATACTACCAAGTCTTTCTAACAGAGTATCTCTTTCCTTAGTAATCTTTTCTAATTCAGACACCTTACATCCTAACTTCCATTCACTTAATTTCAATTGGTAATCTTGTTGCTCATATTTTTCTGCCCAAGCTATTTCATTATTTTCATGTGTTAATATTTTAGCTTCCATGGACTCTAAAGTTAATTGATAACCAGCTACCTCAGACCTAGCTGTTCTACAATTATCTCTTTCAGTCACATAATCTTTAAGCAACTTTTGATAAACATCATTACACTTAGAGCATACCTCAGAGACATTGGATGAACTTGGTGAAGTGGCTACCATAGCAATCTGAACAGGTTCATCTTCATCCTCCATGCTCCAGTCAAAGCTTCCAAGACCATCTCTTGATTCCAAAGCAGCATATCCAGGTTCCTCATCAAAAGCTGTGCCCCAATCAAACTCTTCCATTGCAACCATAGAATAGGTTACAGGTTCATCATCAAATTCAGCACTCCAGTCAATCTCTGCTAAATTTTCTTGAGCCACCAAAGCTTTTGGTTGTGATTCAGTAATAGGAACCTCCTTTCTTTCAACCTTGGGTTGTTCAATCATCCTGTTTGCCTGATATTTTGCAAACTTGCATTCCCTTGCAAAGTGTCCAAGCTTTTGACAATTGAAACATTCAATCTTAGATTTGTCAAAAGTGATACCTTGTTTGGCTTTGAAATCAATTCCCCTTCCTGTCTTGTTCATGAACTTCTTGATCCTAGCAGTGATCATAGCTACTTGCCATCTTATGTCAATCTCTTCTAAAGCATCTTCTTCAATCTGCAACAAGTCTTCTTGATAGGTAACAGGTAAAGTGGCTTGTTGTGCAAAGAAGGAACATACAATTTCATCAGAATTGGTGTTGTTTGTTGGTGATGGGTTGGGGGTAGTTGTGGTTGTGCAAACATGCTGTGAATCACCAACAGTACTTTGAGAAGGATAAGCAGTACTTTTAGTGGAAGTACTGCTTCTGTTTTCAGAAGATACAAAAGCTATGTTGTGAGTTTTCTGAGAACTGTGACCATTCATCTCTTGCTCGTACACTTTCAGATTGTTATAGAGATCATCAAAGTCCATAGACTCCAATCCAGGTTGGCCTCTAATCATAGTAGCAACCACATGCCAGACAGATGGCAGACTCATTAAGAACTTCAAATTTGCATCTTCAACAGATACCTCTGCTCCATATAGTTCTAGCATACTAAGTAGATTTTGGAATCTGTCATAGGCAGCATCAAGACTTTCTCTTTCACCAACAGTGAAGGTTTCAAATTGCTGTTTCAATAAGTTTCTATGCATCTTCTTTGAAGCATCATTACCTCCAAATCTTGTCTTGATAGCAGCCCATAATTGTTTTGCATCCTTAGCATCATGAAACTTCAATAGGTGACCATCAGGAATAGCAGACAGCAGTATGTTGAGAGCCTTATCTTGATTTCTCTTTGTAGCTGCTGGTAAGGGTGGTTGAGGTGGTTTGGGTTGTCCTTCAATTTGTAGAGGTTCATCAAGAACAACATTACCATTGACAATTACATCCCATAGAGCATGGTCAGTAATAGCAAGGTACTGTCTCATCTTCATGCTCCAGAGATCATATTCTCCCTTCTTGATGATAGGAATTCTAAGTGAGGTGATGGATGGGATAGGTGCAGCTTCAGTCGACATTGTTAAGGGTTTGTTGATAAATCGGTTTTAAGGGTTTCTTCTTAATCAGAGTCTCAACCTGTCTCTGATACCACTTGTTGGATCGATATACTCTGACCAAACTAACTTGTAGCTTGTCTACGGTTTAACAACTTTGAATGAATTCAAAACTATTAATAGTGAAACACTGATATACTTTGCTAAGTATGCGGAATCTACTTCAACAAAGCTAAGAAGAATTTAATAAACGACTTTGAATATTATTAAAACCTTGAACCTGCTTTCTTACACAGATTCACTAACAAACTCTAAACTCTAATAATCGTATATCACTAATCGCATATACTTGTCTCTCTAAAACACATATCTCTCTAATGCCAACCTAGGGATCCTTTTATAGGCACAAGGAAAACCCTAGTCGGTTTTACAATACTTGAACGACAAGTAAATTCTAATTATAACTCTAATCTAATAAGAATATTCTAGAATTACACATTAGTCCTTAAACTATTTGCATGGCAGTCCTTTAACGAGCAGCAGTACTTTAATCGAATAGCAGTACTTTGACTTTTATAGCCCAACAACTTCCCTAGACGAAGTAGAGAAATTGAGATGTAATCATCTCCCTGAATGAAACAAATCTGTCTTCCTTGTCTTCCCCTTAAGCCATGCCATGCCATCACAATATTTCTTCCCCTTTTTGTTATCAACAAATCGAGAACGAATAAACAGTAGAAACTTCCCCTCGAGTGATGCATGTACATAAAATGATTCTTCAAATCTGTAGGCTTTATATACTGTTGAATAAAAATAATCATCACCAATTTGATGTTGAAGTAGAAGAAACCAACCCTGTGTCTTATGCCTTGTACTAAATACGACTTCGAACGTACACTCCACGTATAGGGAGACCGCAATCTCTTGACAATAACCACTGAGCACAATAACGTAACTCCTTCAAGTGTTTTGTCAATTCATAGTCACCTGAACGAACAAACAAGTATCTTTAAACGTTGTTAGCCATTTAAGATATGATAAGACACAACCTTGATAAATTCCACTGCATCATCAAAGAAGCAAAAAAAACTCCTCTTCGCCAATAAGAAAATTAACTCGAGCCTTTAAATCATTTAAGAACAAAAATCAAACTCAAAAACCTTGTGTGTGTGAACTTCCCCTGTGTGTGTGTAAACCAATAACTCCATACTTCCCCTTACTACTCATAAATCATGCAGCTAGCAGCAGTATTAATCGTGCAAACCCAGCAGTAGAAACTCATAATACGAGCAGCAGTATTATAAAGCTAGCAGCAGAAACTTAACCCTAGCAGTAGAATCTACACCAACTAGCAGCAGAATAAAAACCATCGAGCAGTAGAATCAATTTACGCAGCAGCAGAATAATGTGAGCAGCAGTATAGTCAAATAACCTTAGCAGCAGACTGAATACAGTACCCATGTGCGCAGCACTAAAAACAAAAAAATAAAAACTCTCTTGCGTCCAATCACACATTGAATTATGAATTCGCTGGCCTACTGACCTACTATATTACTCACGACTACCGATAATCAAAAACAACAACTTCAATTTAATATTCTATTATAGACCAATATTCGATTGACCAATTAGAGAAGCAACTGATCAGTAGACACCAAATTCAAAACTCCTTGAATTATTAATCCACAATAGTACCGACCAATTGATAAACTTGAACAATTAATCCTATGATAGCACGTGATGACGAAAACAGTATTAGTGTTGCTATCCACAATCGAATCTTTGACTACAATTAACCACCAGCGACAAATATCGATAAGCCCCATATTCGACCAATGAATAATAATCGTAACCCCACTTTATTCAAATCATCACCCACTTAGATCGAATATAATATTAATTATGCACTATTCGACAAAAAAAAAATACAGCAGCAGCATATCTTTGAAAATTCCAAATAAAAAATTAGAATCATACTACCTTTTTACGAATCTGCTTCTGTCGACAATAAAACTTTGTGAATCCCTAGGTAACGAGCTCCCCAAGCTCTGATACCACCTGTAGAAATTAAGAACGTGCTAAAGATAGTTTCTTGGATCGTTTTAAGCCTTAGGGTTCAACAATAACAATGAATATTAATACACAGCGGAATAAGAACAAATCAATTGTTATTGACACAAAGTTTCTATTTAATCACTTTCCATGCCTCAAATATTATTTGATCAGAATAATACGGTTACACTTAATTTGTAACAGGAATCAAGAGATCCTTGAAGCGACTAACAACTCTAGTCTAGTCTAGGCGTTTACAATTTACTACGCCCTAGACACACACACACACACCTTTATAGTCTACATTGTGGAAGACGTATATAAAAACTAATTCCCTGTATCTCTTTATATAATAGAGATACTAGGGTTACAAAGGATATATACTAAAAATATAAAAGATATCGTAGAATCGTTTTCTTCTTTGAAGTTTCATCCTTTGTCACTTTAAGCCCTTTTTGTTTCATTCTTCTATTTATTTTGTCTCATCAAATCTAGAATCCCAACATAAAATAGAAATCCTAGACTCAGATCAGGAATGTAGACGTGATTAGGATACTTACAGAGATGATTAGAGCGCAAATTGGTGGAAGGAGATGACCTAAATTGTGAGTTTGGTTTAATTTGAGTGGAGTTCCAGTAGGTGGTATGTTTTTGGGAGTTGTGATATACAGTACACGTTGTTTATTTAATATACTAAAAACTGACTTAGGGGGCCGCGGATCTGGCGGAACCAAAACAAGGGGTCCGCCTTTGTTGTCGGTTGGATCCGTGGATCAGGCTCAAGTTCTTGGTTTTTGGTTAATCTAAGGTTCAAGCTAAGGTTTTATCTACTCACTAGGTTCCATTAGTCCTAAACCAAGTCTAAGAAATTTAACGGGTGCTCTCTTAAGAGGTTTAGTGAGAATGTCGGCAATGTTGTCCTCTGAGGAAACTTTCTCGATTGAGATGTTTCCCTTCTGAACATTGTCGCGTAGGAAATGGTGACGTATTTCTATGTGTTTGGTTCTAGCGTGTTGGACTGGATTTTTGCTAAGGTCGATAGCTCCTTTGTTGTCGCAAAGAATGGGAATGTCATTGAGTTCAATTCCATAGTCGACGAGAGCTTGTTTCATCCACAGTGCTTGTTGACACGCCTTTCCTGCAGACACGTACTCGGCTTCAGTTGTTGATATTGCTAGGGCCGTTTGTTTCTTGGCAAACCATGAGGTGAGACAATGCCCAACAAAAGTACAAATACCACTTGTACTTTTTCTACCATAATCCTAAATGTGTAGTACCTTTAATATATCTAAAGATTCGTTTAACGGCTTCAAGATGGGATGTTTTGGGATCTTCTTGAAAGCGTGCACATAGACAAACACTAAACATAATGTCCGGTCTACTAGCCGTGAGGTAGAGTAAACTACCAATCATTCCTCTATATTTAGTGCTATCTACGGATTCACTTTCGTCATCCTTGGTGAGTTTGGTTTCGGAGGACATTGGTGTTTTCATGGGTTTGGAATCTTCAAGACCAAATTTCTTAAGCATATCCCTTATATACTTAGATTGGTTGAAGAATATCCCATCTTCTAATTGTTTTATTTGGAGACCTAAGAAAAATTTTAGTTCCCCCATCATACTCATTTCAAACTCATCATGCATGATTTTCGAAAATTCATCGCATAACTCTTGACTAGTTGAACCGAATATAATGTCATCCACATATATTTGGACTATGATAATATGTGATCTCTTTTTCTTGGTGAAAAGAGTGTTGTCTACTAGGCCAATGGTATACTTATGGTCAACTAGGAAAGTCTAAAGTCGATCATACCAAGCTTTTGATGCTTGCTTAAGTCCGTATAAAGCTTTCTTAAGTTTGTAGACATAATTAGGTTTTTCAAAATTGGCAAAGCCGGGAGGTTGTGCAACGTACACTTCCTCATTAAAAAAACCATTTAGAAAAGAACTTTTAACATACATTTGGAATAGTTTAACGTCGTGTGCACATGCATATGCAAGTAATATTCTAATTGACTCAAGCCTAGCGACGGGTGCAAAAATCTTGTTGTAATCTATACTTTCTTGTTGATTGTAGCCTTGAGCTACTAGCCTAGCTTTGTTTCTAGACACTACTCCATTTTCATCCATTTTGTTCCTAAACACCCATTTAGTTCCAATTATGGTTTGATTTTTAGGTTGAGGGACCAATGTCCAAACGTCATTCCTAACAAATTGATTTAATTCTTCTTGCATTGCTACGACCCAAGATTCATCTTTTATGGCCTCATTTATATTTTTAGGCTCAATAGTTGAAACAAAACAAAAGAAATTACTTTGGTTTTGGACTTTTGATCTTAATGTTCTTTCATTAATTTCACCTATAACGTTATCTAATGGATGACTTCCAGATTCTTTTATATTGACTATTTATCTTTTTACCGGTTCGTCTTCTTTGTCATTTTCTATGTTTTCTTGGTTTTCAACCATTTGACTTTCAACAAAGTCATCATCTACCAAAGGTGATGTCTTAGAGGGAGGTGGACTTTCGTCGAATGTTACGTTCAACGATTCCTCGATTCTTGAGGTTTCTTTGTTCAAAACTATGTAGGCTTTACTATTTTGCGAATACCCAAGAAACACACCTTCATACGACTTTGGGTCGAACTTGGTGAGATAATCCTTAGTGTTTAAAATGAAGCACTTGCTTCCAAAAACTCTAAAATATCCTAAAGTAGGCTTTTTGCCTCTATATAACTCATATGGAGTCTTTTTCAAAAATGATCTAATTAATACTCTATTTAAGATGTATGTGGATGTATCTACGGCGTGACACCAAAACTTTTGTGGTATGTTTTGTTCATTTAACATTGTTCTACACATTTCTTGAATTGTCCTATTTTTGCGTTCTACTACACCATTAGATTGAGGAGTTCGAGGAGCCGAGAAATTATGTGTTATGCCATTAGCATCACAAAAAGCTCCAAATTGGGTTTCGTTATCAAATTCACGACCGTGGTCGGTTCTAATAGACACAATGTTATTTCCTATTTGATTTTGAATTTTCTTACTTAGAATTTCAAATTTATCAAATGCCTCATTTTTAGTTTTCAAAAACTTAGTCCAAGTATACCTAGAGTAATCATCTACTATTACCAAAGTATAGAAGTTTCCCCCATAACTTTGTATAGCGGATGGACCAAACAAATCCATATGTAACAATTCTAGACACCTAGATGTAGACACCATGTTTTTAGCCTTATGGCTATTATGAACTTGTTTCCCAATTTTGCAAGCATCACAACAGTGTTGGTCGTATTTCAACTTGGGTAGGTTCCTAACGAGTTCCTTAGATGATAAGGATTGGATTAGCCTCATATTGGCGTGACCTAAGCGTCTATGCCATAGAGTTGAGTTTTCGTCCAAAGAGGTGAGACAAAGTTTATCTTTAGGTGTTTTGTCTAATTTCATAACGTAAACGTTATTCTTCAAAACACCTTTTCCTACGGTTATGCCGTCTTTAAGTATTTTACTTCCATTTTCACTGAAAAGGACGTTATACTTTTTGCGGCATAATTGACTAATACTAAGCAAGTTAAATCCTAAGTTATCTACATGAGCAACATCATCAATAGTGAGAGAGTCATGAGAGATTATACCTTTTCCGATGATTTTACTTTTAAGCTTGCTACCGAATGTGACATTACCTCCGTCGTACACTTGGTAGGTTGAGAAAAGGCTTTTGTTTTCCGTCATGTGTCTTGAACACCCACTATCTTTGATCCACTCGTCCGGTTCTAACCCGACTTTCAAGCACACCTAATTTAAAGAAAAACTCAAGCATTTGGTCCCCAATATCTCATGGGTTCATTTGGGTTAAAGATTACATTATCATGGTTCATGTATGGAAATGGTGGACAAGTGTTCCACGGCATGTAGTTGGGACCTTGATAGTTCCTAGACATGTTTTGGTTCCAACTATTTTGATGATGATGCTGTGAATTAAAGTTACTCTTAGGAAAGGGGTGTTTGGGAAAACTAGTTTTAGGTCTCTGTTGAACCGTTTTAATCCTAAACTCATTTTTAACTTGACCTTTTCCTATAGTAATTGCTAGTTTTTGTTTGTTAACAGTTGTACTAGTGCTAGGTTTTCTTGTGACCTTAACGAACTAAGTACGATCCGAAGTACGGACCTCTGTTCAGCAACAGTACCCGCGGACCCTTTGGTCATAACTGGCGGAACCAAATTTTTGGATCCGCCAGATCCGTGGGTGTCTTACTTTGTTGGAACAGGTTCTTGTACTTTCACTGTTTGTTTCTTAAAGTCATTTAAGTTTCCTAGTTTCATAAAACCTAGTCCGGTTTTATCATGAGGCAACTTTTGAATTTGCATTATCTCATCTGCTAAACAAATATTTTTATCAAACCTTTTAAACTTAGAGTTTTGTTTGATAAGATCTTCCTGTGTGGTTTTAAGTGTTTCTAGTTCTAGTTTAAGTTCCTGACATGAGACACATGTTTCTTTAACACTTTTACCCTTTTCTGATCGTGTCTCTTTTTCTTTTAACCAATAGACTTCGTTTTCTAAAAGTGACGTTTTGGTTTTTAAGAACTTATTTTTGTTTATGATTTTTAGAAGAATATCACACAGTTTGTTAGATTCTACTTCTAAGGTTTCATCATCAATAGAGGAGTATGACGAGTCAGAATGTACCTCTTCTGAGTCATGAGCCATGAGAGCAACTTCATCGTTCTTAGGCTCGTCGTCATCACCTTCATTGTCACTCCAAGCTCCACTAACAAATGCTCTTTGAGACTTGTTCTTTGGAGGCTTTGGACGTTCTCCTATTAGGTGACCGGAATCCCCGCACCTAAAACACTTCCTATCCATTTTTCCTTTTCTATCATCACGGTCTTTCCGGAAGGATTTCTTTTCTTCACGAGGTTGTCTTACGAACTTTCCTCGTCTCCTAAAGAACTTCTTGAAATCTCTAACGGCCATGGCATACTCTTCGTCTTCGCTACCTGAACTAGACTCTTCATCATCACTTGATTCTACCCTAGCTTTTAAGGCAATCGACTTCATCTTCTCCTTTTTGCCTTTAACTATTTCTGAGTCTTTTTCCATCACCATCTCGTGAACTTTGAGATTTCCGTTGAGCTCGTCAAGTGTCATGCTTGAAAGATCCTTGGATTCTTCAATAGCCGTCACCTTTGCTCTCCACTTCGGATGAAGTGCTCTAAGAAATTTCCTAACAAAGTTCTTACTAGAAAAAGATTCGTCAAGTGCTTTAAGAGAAGTAATTATAGTATTAAACCTAGCAAAAGCACTATCAATGGTCTCATCTTCAGAGATAACAAATTGTTCATATTGTTGAACAAGAAGATCAATTTTGTTATCTTTGATTTGTGAGTTCCCTTGATGAGTAATAATCAATGATTGCCAAATATCCTTAGCCGTTTTACACATAAAAACTCTTTCATATTCTTTCCTAGGTAAGGCATTATAAAGCATCATTTTGGCTTCATTATTTTTGGCAATCAACTTGTTTTGCTCATCACTATGACGAGTAAGAGAAGTACCCTCATACCGACCACCTGATACATTTGATATAGTTTTATTATCACCTTCTACCATAATATACCACAAATCTATATCCTTTGACTTCACATAAGTTTCAAAGCGATTTTTCCAATATATAAAACTATTTGGTTCAAATAGTGGTGGTCTTTGCATAGATTGCCCTTTTTTGAAGTTTTCAAAATCCATTGATCGTTTCAAGTTTTAAAATACAATATATTTTGAAAATCTTAAGTAACGTAGCTCTTATGCCAATTGTGGAAAACTAGAAGGGGGGTTGAATAGTTTTTGTCGTTTTAAGATTTAATTCACTTTGAGACTTAACGTGATTTCAAGTTAATGCACACAAACAATCAATATAAGTAATGCAAGTGAGGAAAAAAACAATCAAACCACAACACGAAGATTTATAGTGGTTCGGCTACAAGGACTCTCTTCCTTGCCCTACTCTACTCCTCGAGCCTTTAACTCGAGAGTTTTTCTTCACTTAGAAACAAGCTCCCTTCTCGGTGGAGAAAACCTTTACACACGTCGCTTACACCTTTTTTCGGTACTAAGCTAAATATTGGGTTCTGGTTCAAGGTAGAACCAACCTGACGTCGCCTATACAATTTCCGACACTAAGCTAGATGTCGAGTTCTTTACAAGGGTTCAACAACTCCCGACACTCTATGTGTTTTGAGGACTAAAATACTAACTGGTCACTACTGAAAGAATGGTATAACAATGATGTGTGAACTACTAACAAATCACACAGTGACTACACTAACAGGATTGCAACAGTTTTGTTGATCCTTGATGCTTGATCTCTTTGCTACAAAAGGAAGATCACTAAGAATGAAATGAATGGGTTAGTAATGTATAAATGAGTGAATATGTACTTTATGCTAACACAGAAGATCATCCATACTCCACAACCAATAATCACCCCTGTAGCAACCACACCACCACCCGATCCATCACAACCTGCTAGATCACCATCACCATCACACTCACCCAAACTACAACCAATGGAGTTATTTGCTACTCCTCCAACCTCACCACACCCATATCTTGACACTTTGGAAGACCTTCCAACAAGGACTACCAATCCTCCTCCTATGACCTTTGAAGGTCAAGAACCAATCCTCTTCCATCCCATTTATCGGGATATCCACGGTCCTCTCTACCGTGACCAAGAGCCACCACAACCTCAACCTCAAAAACCCTCACCAACATCCACACTCAATCCCATTGATGAGACAATGTGGAACAACCAACCCCAATCACAAGAAGAAATCAACGAGGAGTTAGACCGCCTCTATGCATTCTCAAATATGGTGGATTCCCACCTTCATGAGGCAATGGACTTGCAATCAACCTTGATGGCGTCCATTATGTCTCCAAACTACATTCCACCACCTCCACCATCAAACAATCAACCACCACCACCACCAACTCAAGAACAAACCCTTCCACCACCAAGACATGATTGTATCATGTGCGAGAGGACCGCCCATTTGGTTCAACGAACCAACATCTCGGTTCTTCAATTGCAAGACGAAATGAGGTTCATCTTGAACCACATTCTCGAGCGCCTTAATGCGCTTTCACATCCTCCACAATAGAAGTCTTCTTAGGACTTTTTAGGACTTGTCCTTTTTAATTTTTAGGACTTTTTCTTTTTATGTAATTCCTTGTTTTGTGACTTTTGTCACAAACAATTTTCTAAATGAAAGGATGTTACATTTATGCTTGTGGGTGATCACTACATATGCATTATACTTTGGTTGGTTTACTAACATTATATGGTTGGTTATAGTATTAACATTGTTTGAACTTTGTGATTGGTTTGAACACTTTTAGTTAGTTGACTTTTTTAGTCAAACAGGTTAAACTACATTACTTGGTTGAACTTTTACATTTGCATTATGCTACTTGGTTAGATTGATTAATTTACAATTAACCTTTGTTTTGTAGCAATTCTCATCCTTGAATCAAATACGTTGGTACCCTAGCAACGGGGAGTATTGATCGAGGGGGAGCATATCATAAACTAACTTTTGTTTTGTAGGATTGATAACGCTCAAATTGTACATGTTTTTAGAAGCATTATCGTGGATTTTATGCATATATTTTGGTTACTTTTATGAACTTATGGTACTTAATGAAGTATAATTTCTATTTTAGGTTCATGGAAGCTCACGACAAAGAAAACCAAGAAAAAGATGAAGAAATGATCAATAAACGAAGATTTATGCATGTACGAAGAATTCCTGACAAATGAAAGTCTCTTGGAGTATATTCGAGAAGATAAAGTCATGAAGTTGTCACTCCAAAGACTCAAGATTAAAGTACAAGAAGGAAAACGAGAAAAGAAATGAAGAAAAGAAGCTAAAACGAAGGAATTATGGAAGACTCGTTGTTCCCGACACACCTTCACCATTTTGGCCATAACTTGAGCATACGAACTCGGATTTAGTTGATTCAAGCGGCCACGGAATGCTAAGAGAAAGATATACAACTTTGGGTTATCATATCTGATCAGAAGGCATCCATCCGATCGGATGGAGCCCGCATCCGATTCGGATGGAGCCAACTTGACTTCTCCAAGTTATTTTTAATGTGTAATTAAGTGCCATCAAGACCCATGTCCGATCATATGGCCCAAATAGCTAATTTACCTAGATTTTTATGACCCTTTGTCCCCAAGAAAACCAATTAATACCCCAAGGCCTTGAGAGTAGTATATAAGGACCCATTTGGCTAGTGTTTTGAGGACACAATATAGGCTATCACTATCCAATAATCTCACAACTCATGTAAACTCTAAGAATATCTCTCTTAACCACCCTTCACCCTTTTCTAGAGGTGTTGGGGGGTTGGCTTGGTCGACATACAATGGAGGATTCATGTGTATCTTATGAACTTTGGTATATTCTCTTTTAATATTAAGCATGTTTGTTTCTTTGATTTTGTTGATTCTTATTTGTCTTGTGAATGATATCTTAATACTTGTTTGGTTAATATGATAACTTGTGATATTAGGATGTTTGGATATTTGTAGTGTTTGTTTGGATTATGATGATAACATCATATTTGGTTAAATTGGAACTTGTCTTATTTATTGTTTTGATTAATTATTGTTGAGTCTATATGTCGAAAGGATTCTCAATAGTGGTTGATTTCAATTCATTAGTCGACGAATGTTTTGGTCTTGTACTTTGTGACGATTGTATGAGAAACTTAATAAACATAACAAGTGAAAGTTTAATTTAGATTAAAGGTCGAAAGACATCTTTTGAATATGTGTTCTAATCATTATTTTTCAAGTAAATGGAACTTCACAAATTGATGACATCAAAGTTATGGGTCGAAAGAACTCTTTGTTTGTTGTTGGTTTAGGCATGAGTTTTATGACATGACCAATTGATTAAAGCTTATGTATATATGATTTATAAAACACTAGACTATTATAATTGGTTCTATAGGTCGAAAGGATTACCCATGATAATATGTTTTCCAAACTAACCATCCTAAAACTAGTAAAGGCTTACACCAAGTTCTTACTAATTTATTATAAGGCTTACACCAAGTTCTTATTAACTTATTATCATTGCCAAACATGTATGTTCTTTGTGTGGTTGTTCTTATATTGCTTTTCTTGTTGGTTTGATCCGTGACAATCATAACCATCAACTTGTTACTTGCTTAAATAAACAAACGACACTTGAGTGCAACCAAGTCTCTTGGGACGACCTTGACTTACCGACCTCTATACTACATACGACTAGGGTATACTTGCCCGAATGTGTTTCTAGTTAATCGGTAATTCTTGTTTATAAATTTAAAACCTTTTGCGAACGCATCAAGGATCACTCATAATAAACTTGGAACTCCAATTAGGGGGATTATTATCCAAGGGGGAGCTTTAAGTTCTCAAAATCATTGAATCATTCTTAGTACTCCAAATTAGGGGGAGTTATAAACAAGAACCGTTCACCACATTCCGCTATGCATTTCTACTTTTTGTTTTGACAAAAAGGGGGAGATAGGATTAAGTTCATACTCACTGTGAAACATCACAGTACATGTTTTTATGCTTAAAATAGTTTTCAAAAATTGCATAAAACTAACTTAATCTATATTTTTAAAAGACTTTTACTTTACTTATTCTATTGCTTAAAAATAAACGTTATGTTTTGTCATCAACAAAAAGGGGGAGATTGTTAATACAAATATCGTCCTAAAAACGTTATTTATATTTTACGATCTTTGCTTTATTTTGTTAATGAAAATTATAAGGTTTATCTTTAGCAAAGCATAAGTATATGTTAAATATAAATAACGTTTTTAGGACGATATTTGTATTAACAATATCTGCGGAATTTTTGGTACAAATTGTGGAATCCACAGAATCCGGTAGTTGACTCATATACTCGGATGGAGGAATCCTAGAATTTGGCAAACCATCATCCTCGCTAACCAATGATGATGATGATGATGATGCGGTGGGAGGATGAGCTCGTATTCCTCGTGCTACGGCTACCCTATGATCACTAAGTGGAACAAAGGTGTGGTTAATCTCGGTGTAGTCGGGAACAAAACATCTAGCATTTAGAGGAATGGGTGCAAAAGCTCTATAAAGACGGGTGAGAAGCATCCCGTAGGGCATGGTAGTGGTGCCTTGAACTGGAATATCGGCCATTCTTTTGACGATATAGTAGGCGAGATTGAATGGTTGGTGGTTTGACACACAGTAGAGAATATAGCAAAGACTTGCGTTGACATGGTCTCTATTTCCTATGGTACTAATCACGTTTGCCCTAAGAACTTCCTCGAGCTTCTTGAATTGGGGCCTAAGTTCGTTTAGCTCCATGCCAAACGGATCACGATCTACCTCTTTTCCTCGACTAGTTCTAGTGTGGGAGGTTCTAGGAACAAAAAGATGAGCACGGATGTCCTCTTTTGGGGTTAAAGGTGAGTCGTATGGTGTTGTACGATCAAGGTTTGAATCGAGGATGGACAATGACCATTTGTCCGAATAAAAGCAAGTTCCTTGATTTGGAACCCCTAAGACTTCTCCAAATTGGTTTAGAGGGATGTTGAATTGAGTTTGGTTTACTTTGAAATGGATGTTCATGTAACCATAATCATTTGTGCTAAGACCTACACTCGCATAGAATTCTAGTATGAATCTAGGGATTATGGGTTCATCGATATCTAGGAGACAATCGAATTGGATTGCGGCAAATTGTTCTCTAATAATGGTTCCTTCTAGAATGAAGGGTCTACGGTTCTACCCTCATGTACATAGCGTTTTTCTAAAGCTTTAAAGATGTTAACTTAATCCTCGGTGAGTCCTTTGGTTTTATGGTGTGGAGGTAGGTATTTGACAGTTGCTTTGTGGTCATAATAAGTCACGGGAGGCATGATTATCCTAGACACGAAAATTACCTAGTTTAGTTAAAACTATTGAAAATACGTATATAGATTTCTAGTATGTGCCTATATGGGGACAATGTGGAGGTGCGGTTATCTCGACTCCTTTTGATGCATGAAAATTTTGTTAATGCAAGTTTTATAACAAAATTAGAGATAACCCAAACGCTCCTACTTCAATCTATCTACGATTGAATGTACCCGAAAATACAAATTAATTATGTATTCCCTTTAGCATTCAAGAGATATTATGCAAGTGATGTTTAAAAAAATAAAATTTTTGTATTTGTATGAACAATGTACAAAAACCGTTTTTTCTAGTCGTGAGAAGATTTTGATAAAGATTTCTCATGGGGTTTTTGATGAATTATGATAATGCCTAATGATATGCAATTCCTAACTAAGGAAAACATGACTTGTTATGCAATTTAGTAAATATGCTTCATGATTTTACTAAAGATATGCATAAACCCCAAGTTTTGATTTTGTGCATAAAATAGAAATCCTAGACTCAGATCAGGAATGTAGACGTGATTAGGATACTTACAGAGATGATTAGAGCGCAAATTGGTGGAAGGAGATGACCTAAATTGTGAGTTTGGTTGAATTTGAGTCGAGTTCCAGTAGGTGATATGTTTTTGGGAGTTGTGATATACAGTACATGTTGTTTATTTAATATACTAAAAACTGACTCAGGGGGCCGCGGATCTAGCGGAACCAAAACAAGGGGTCCGCCCTTGTTGTCGGTTGGTTCCGTGGATCAGGCTCAGGTTCTTGGTTTTTGGTTAATCTATGGTTCAAGCTAAGGTTTTATCTACTCACTAGGTTCCATTAGTCCTAAACCAAGTCTAAGAAATTTAAAGGGTGCTCTCTTAAGAGGTTTAGTGAGAATGTCGGCAATGTTGTCCTCTGAGGAAACTTTCTCGATTGAGATGTTTCCCTTCTGAACATTGTCGCGTAGGAAATGGTGACATATTTCTATGTGTTTAGTTCTAGCATGTTGGACTGGATTTTTGCTAAGGTCGATAGCTCCTTTGTTGTCACAAAGAATGGGAATGTCGTTGAGTTCAATTCCATAGTCGAAGAGAGCTTGTTTCATCCACAGTGCTTGTTGACATGCCTTTCCTGCAGACACGTACTCGGCTTCAGTTGTTGATATTGCTAGGGCCGTTTGTTTCTTGGCAAACCATGAGGTGAGACAATGCCCAACAAAAGTACAAATACCACTTGTACTTTTTCTATCGACATAGTCACCGGCATGGTCTGAGTCGGCATACACTATGGTTTCCATTCCCGTTCCTTTGGGATACCATAATCCTAAATGTTTAGTACCTTTAATATATCTAAAGATTCATTTAACGGCTTCAAGATGGGATGTTTTGGGATCTTCTTGAAAGCGTGCACATAGACAAACACTAAACATAATGTCCGGTCTACTAGCCGTGAGGTAGAGTAAACTACCAATCATTCCTCTATATTTAGTGCTATCTACGGATTCTCTTTCGTCATCCTTGGTGAGTTTGGTTTCGGAAGACATTGGTGTTTTCATAGGTTTGGAGTCTTCAAGACCAAATTTCTTAAGCATATCCCTTATATACTTAGATTGGTTGAAGAATATCCCATATTCTAATTGTTTTATTTGGAGACCTAAGAAAAAGTTTAGTTCCCCCATCATACTCATTTCAAACTCATCACGCATGATTTTCGAAAATTCATCGCATAACTCTTGACAAGTTGAACCGAATATAATGTCATCCATATATATCTGGACTATGATAATATGTGATCCCTTTTTCTTGGTGAAAAGAGTGTTGTCTACCAGGCCTATGGTATACTTATGGTCAACTAGGAAAGTCTTAAATCGATCATACCAAGCTTTTGATGCTTGCTTAAGTCCGTATAAAGCTTTCTTAAGTTTGTAGACATGATTAGGTTTTTCAAAATGGGCAAAGCCGGGAGGTTGTGCAACGTACACTTCCTCATTAATAAAACCATTTAGAAAAGCACTTTTAACATCCATTTGGAATAGTTTAAAGTCGTGTGCACATGCATATGCAAGTAATATTCTAATTGACTCAAGCCTAGCGACGGGAGCAAATGTCTCGTCGTAATCTAAACCTTCTTGTTGATTGTAGCCTTGAGCTACTAACCTAGCTTTGTTTCTAGACACTACTCCATTTTCATCCATTTTGTTCCTAAACACCCATTTAGTTCCAATTATGGTTTGATTTTTAGGTTGAGGGACCAATGTCCAAACGTCATTCCTAACAAATTGATTTAATTCTTCTTGCATTGCTACGACCCAAGATTCATCTTTTATGGCCTCATTTATATTTTTAGGCTCAATAGTTGAAACAAAACAAAAGAAATTACTTTGGTTTTGGACTTTTGATCTTAATGTTCTTTCATTAATTTCACCTATAACGTTATCTAATGGATGACTTCCAGATTCTTTTATATTGACTATTTCTCTTTTTACCGGTTCGTCTTCTTTGTCATTTTCTATGTTTTCTTGGTTTTCAACCATTTGACTTTCAACTAAGTCATCATCTACCAAAGGTGATGTCTTAGAGGGAGGTGGACTTTCGTCGAATGTTACGTTCAACGATTCCTCGATTCTTGAGGTTTCTTTGTTCAAAACTATGTAGGCTTTACTATTTTGCGAATACCCAAGAAACACACCTTCATACGACTTTGGGTCGAACTTGGTGAGATAATCCTTAGTGTTTAAAATGAAGTACTTGCTTCCAAAAACTCTAAAATATCCTAAAGTAGGCTTTTTGCCTCTATATAACTCATATGGAGTCTTTTTCAAAAATGATCTAATTAATACTCTATTTAAGATGTATGTGGATGTATCTACGGCGTGACACCAAAACTTTTGTGGTATATTTTGTTCATTTAACATTGTTCTACTCATTTCTTGAATTGTCCTATTTTTGCGTTCTACTACACCATTAGATTGAGGAGTTCGAGGAGCCGAGAAATTATGTGTTATGCCATTAGCATCACAAAAAGCTCCAAATTGGGTTTCGTTATCAAATTCACGACCGTGGTTGGTTCTAATAGACACAATGTTATTTCCTATTTGATTTTGAATTTTCTTACTTAGAATTTCAAATTTATCAAATGCCTCGTTTTTAGTTTTCAAAAACTTAGTCCAAGTATACCTAGAGTAATCATCTACTATTACCAAAGTATAGAAGTTTCCCCCATAACTTTGTGTAGCGGATGGACCAAACAAATCCATATGTAACAATTCTAGACACCTAGATGTAGACACCATGTTTTTAGCCTTATGGCTATTATGAACTTGTTTCCCAATTTTGCAAGCATCACAACAGTGTTGGTCGTATTTCAACTTGGTTAGGTTCCTAACGAGTTCCTTAGATGATAAGGATTAGATTAGCCTCATATTGGCGTGACCTAAGCGTCTATGCCATAGAGTTGAGTTTTCGTCCAAAGAGGTGAGACAAAGTTTATCTTTAGGTGTTTTGTCTAATTTATAACGTAAACGTTATTCTTCAAAACACCTTTTCCTACGGTTATGCCATCTTTAAGTATTTTACTTCCATTTTCACTGAAAAGGACGTTATACTTTTTGCGGCATAATTGACTAATACTAAGCAAGTTAAATCCTAAGTTATCTACATGAGCAACATCATCAATAGTGAGAGAGTCATGAGAGATTGTACCTTTTCCGATGATTTTACTTTTAAGCTTGCTACCGAATGTGACATTACCTCCGTCGTACACTTGGTAGGTTGAGAAAAGGCTTTTGTTTTCCGTCATGTGTCTTGAACACCCACTATCTTTGATCCACTCGTCCGGTTCTAACCCGACTTTCAAGCACACCTAATTAAAAGAAAAACTCAAGCATTTGGTCCCCAATATCTCATGGGTCCATTTGGGTTAAAGATTACATTATCATGGTTCATGTATGGAAATGGTGGACAAGTGTTCCATGGCATGTAGTTGGGACCTTGATAGTTTCTAGACATGTTTTGGTTCCAACTATTTTGATGATGATGCTGTGAATTAAAGTTACTCTTAGGAAAGGGGTGTTTGGGAAAACTAGTTTTAGGTCTATGTTGAACCGTTTTAATCCTAAACTCATTTTTAACTTGACCTTCTCCTATAGTAACTGCTGGTTTTTGTTTGTTAACAGTTGTACTAGTGCTAGGTTTTCTTGTGATCTTAACGAACTCAGTACGATCCGAAGTACGGACCTTCTGTTCAGCAACAGTACCCGCGGACCCTTTGGTCACTACTGGTGAAACCAAATTTTTGGGTCCGCCAGATCCGTGGGTGTCTGAATTTGTTGGAACAGGTTCTTGTACTTTCACTGTTTGTTTCTTAAAGTCATTTAAGTTTCCTAGTTTCATAAAACCTAGTCCGATTTTATCATGAGGCAACTTTTGAATTTGCATTATCTCATCTGTTAAACAAATGTTTTTATCAAACCTTTTAAACTTAGAGTTTTGTTTGATATGATCTTCCTGTGTGGTTTTAAGATTTTCTAGTTCTAGTTTAAGTTCCTGACATGAGACACATGCTTCTTTAACACTTTTACCCTTTTCTGATCGTGTCTCTTTTCTTTTAACCAATAGACTTCGTTTTCTAAAAGTGTCGTTTTGGTTTTTAAGAACTTATTTTTGTTTATGATTTTAAGAGTAATATCACACAGTTTGTTATATTCTACTTCTAAGGTTTCATCATCAATAAAGGAGTATGACGAGTCAGAATGTACCTCTTCTGAGTCATGAGCCAAGAGAGCAACTTCGTCGTTCTTAGGCTCGTCGTCATCACCTTCACTGTCACTCCAAGCTCCACTAACAAATGCTCTTTGAGACTTGTTCTTTGGAGGCTTTGGACATTCACCTAT
Organism: Artemisia tridentata subsp. tridentata; assembly: GCA_021014915.2. NCBI lineage: Eukaryota > Viridiplantae > Streptophyta > Magnoliopsida > Asterales > Asteraceae > Artemisia > Artemisia tridentata. Next base: position 55,135,122 of record CP139503.1, read on the forward strand.
CAGGTGACCGGAATCCCGGCACCTAAAACACTTCCTATCCATATTGCCTTTCCTATCATCACGGTCTTTCCGGAAGGATTTATTTTCTTCACGAGGTTGTCTTACGAACTTTCCTCGTCTCCTAAAGAACTTCTTGAAATCTCTAACGGCCATGGCATACTCTTCGTCTTCGCTACCTGAACTAGACTCTTCATCATCACTTGATTCTACCCTAGCTTTTAAGGAAATGGACTTCATCTTCTCTGTTTTACCTTCAACTATTTCTGAGTCTTTTTCCATCACCATCTGATGCGTGGTTTTGTAACCTTACAACAGGTTTTACCTCTCGAGGGATCTCAAGAGGCTTACAACCCCACCAGGCAGTGTACCTGACCGATGTAGTATAGTGTAGTGGTAAGTACGGGGGATTGATCGTTCTCCACAGGGAATAGTGTTCGTTAGGTGTGAAAGGCTACTCTAATTAGGTCTAAGGGTTGAGGAAGATTCTTTTTTATGTTTTTATAATTTTATGAAAGCAAGTAAAATCTCGGGTTTGAAAGAGTGGGCGGAATTAGTTGCTAGTCAACTAACCCAAATTACTACGGATGCAAATAAAATAAAATAACAAAAATGAAAAGTTTGGTGAGAAACTTATGTGTAGAGAAATGTGTTTACTTAGATTTCCTTACTCCCTAACTATCTTTTACCGGTTAATTAGTGTGTATTAGTCGCGTGGATGATGGGTGTATTCCTTAATACCATTCGTGGGGTGGCGTACTTACTTCCCCAACTCTACAAGCTCCTACTTCACTCCTATGTCGAGCCGGCTAGGAAGCTCCTAACATGGGATCACTAGAATTCGCTTGTGCATTAAATACAACCATAAAAACCTTTAGTACGCATTTGGTTCATGTTTCTTAAGACGTTCAAGCAAGTTACCGAATAGGAAGTTAGCCAGTTTTCTTAAGCCTAACATAGATAAACAATCATCCAATACAACTAATAACACACTAATAACCAATAATCAATAGCTAGGTTTCATTAGATCTAAGCAAACACAAGATAAATTTAGCCTAACATGTTAAACAAAAGACAAGAATAAGATAGAATCAAACAACACATAGACATATTGAATGATTAATTGATAACTTATCTTTCAATGTAACATGGAAGATCTCAAGGCAAAAAGCCTTGAAAAAGAAGCTGAATTCGTCTTAGGGTTTTCTCCCAAAATTCCACACACTAAGCTCTCTCTATGACAAAAAATTAGAAAACTATATATAGATTTTTGGATCTGACGGCGTCACCTTATGGAGTGTGACGCCGTCACCTCGCCGCTTCTAGGGTTCCCGGATGACCTTCTTGACGCCGTCCCTCTTTAGCTCTTCAAAAATCCATTCTGGCTTATCAAGGCTTGACGCCGTCGAACCTTGAACGTGACGCCGTCCCCTTTGGATTTAAGCCGTGACGCCCTTGATCAAGTTAAAGCGTGACGCCGTCAGAATTCACATGCTATTTTCACTGGCTCATCATGAGTAAATTTCACGTCCAACTTTTCTTGCCAAGGCATGACGCCGTCTGGGGTTAAATGTGACGCCGTCAAAGGTGACTTTCAGCCGATTTTTGAGACTTTTCCGTTTTCTTCACTTTATGCTCCAAAAACGTCCAAAATGCCTCCTTTTCCAGATTTCTCCTCAAAAGTACCTAAAATGACAAAAGGAACGATTTAGGGCAATATTTGATCAAATAAATACGATTTAGGGCTTAAATGACCCCTTAAAAGCGGTACACTTTTCGCTTCATCAAATACCCTTACACTTGAGATTTGCTTGTCCTCAAGCAAATGCGCTTTTATTCTAATCAAAATACAAGTTAGGGGTCATTTAATGCAAACATAAAAGTAATTACAACAAATAATCGTTCCACTTCAATCATAATAAGCACGGAGATTACAAACTAGCACCTCACAAGTAGTGTTTAGATACTCACATCTCTCAAGTGTCATCAAAATAAATCTCAAAAAATGAAATCGGATAATATCTCTCACTACCTGTCATAGCAAATAGATTACCATAGGCTTGGGAAAGGATCGAAAACCTCCTCCACTAGGCGTAAGCACCAAAGATAAACTATCAAAGAGGGCTTTTAAATGGGTTATAACGTTAGGTGTAGGGAAAAGGAAAACACGGTTTTGTTGGATAAAGGATATTTTACTGGTGGCTAGTTAAAGATCTTGATCAATTACATGTACTATACAATGTTGCTAAGCCAAGACTAGACTCGATCTTAAGCTAGAAACGAAATAACAAAATAACAAAAACATAAAACAAACATAAAATGAAACGGGATGGTAGTCCGTATGTTTTTTTCTATTTTTCTTTTTCTCATTTTTTTTTTTTTTTTTTTTTTTTTTTTTGCATACACTTTTGCCCTACCATCCAAAATAATACATCATAGGGGCATTGCATCCCCCTTACACTTGAACTTTTACATAACTTTACAAATACTAATCTAATGACTCGAATTAAGATAATTGAAAAACTTGGAGTACTTTTAAAATATTTAGCACATATGGGGGTAATAAATGATGTTCTTCCCCATTACTCCATTACACTAGTACTTTACCCATGAGTCCCAATCGTCCCAAAACAATATGTACAAGGATATGACTCGACTTAGCAACCATGTAATCAACTAGATAATTAACTTGGGTTTAAACAAATGTTGTAACAATAATGCACTAAAAATGAGTGCATACAAGGTAGGCTAAGGCGATTTGAGTGTACATTTTAGTGGGGTGTAACAAATTCTTCCTTTAAGTAAAATGCTTAAAGGTCGAAACGAAAAGATAGGCTCTGAGGGGTGTACTAGGGGTATCGTGTACTAAAAATGAGTACAACGCAAAGGGTGTGGGAGAATTACTTGACCAATGTAGCCAACGTAATTATAACAAAATCACAGGTGTAAAACAATGGGTTTATCCTAATGCCTCTTATCATGTAGTAAATCTAACTACACGAATGTAGTCTCACTTGTGGCCTCGGAATGGTCCTAACGCAAGTTCTAGAATCTAAGTGCTACCGGTACACACATCATAGCATAAATGCTTTTCCTACCAATTCTAGGGGTGAACCTCACATATTTGGGGGTGGAAAATTTTTTTAGTGGTACGGTTTTTGTGCTAGTCATATAACTCCTATCCGTGAGACGCTCATTAAGATCAAAGTTTCACTCCTATATGTTGTAAAAAATTTTAAATTTGGCACTAAAATTGCCCTAACAGGTATTTGTCTCAGTTTTATAACACATCAACTATTAAACAAACAAAAATCAAGCGCAATTGTATTCTCTAAAATCGTACTTTTACCCCCCCTTACACTTAAGATGAACATTGTCCCCAATGTTCAAATAACAAGATGTAAAAGCAAAAAGTAAAAGAATGAAATCAAATACTCCCCTGATTCGCTCGGTGGATAGTGAAATTACACGGTTAGATCTTCCCCCAAAGAGAATGTTGAAGCTCCATGACTAATGCATCGCCATAAGCTTGATTCCATAAACATCTCCTTGTCCAAAATAACCTGTTAAACCTGAGAAAACAAACACGAAAACCTGCATAACATCGGCGGGATAAAATCTATATATAAGGATATAATGCTTGTGGAATGATAATTTTGCAGATTCCTGGAGATTATAAGTTGGAGATTTTAATAAAAACTTTTTATGAAAACAAAACTTTCAAAAATTTCTGAAAATTAAATCTGACGCCGTCAGGTTATAAACCTTGACGCCGTCAGAAATGATCTGACAAAAATTTTCATTTTAAGTTTCCGGAAAATTTCTGGAAAAACCTTTACCTTACTTCCTGGAAATCCTGCAAAACATCATTATGACTCGATACAAGCATTTGACTCAAACAAATACGAATATATATGTTAATTTATTATTATTACGATTCATGTTCATTTGTGTTCTAACAAACCGATTTAGATTTCCCTTACACTTATCTTTTGCAAAATACCTTTATATGTAGTTAAGACGAAGTTAAAAACAAAATAAAGCATTTTCACAATTTAGTTTTGAACATGAATCAATACTAATAAAAATTAAACACACATACGGAAACAAATAAAATCAAACAAACAAATAAATAAACACACAAAGCAAATAAAGCTTGGGTTGCCTCCCAAGAAGCGCTTTTCTTTATTAACGAGTCTTGTAGCTAGACTCAAAGTCATGTACATTACGTGACTCCATCATCGGTCACGGTTCCTAGGCCATTCTCCTTTGATCCTCTATCAGAATCACTTTCATAGTAAAGGTATTTCGGGTCCACGTGATCAAAAGGATTGTTTCGGTATTTAGAACTAAGTTCCTTATCGTGCTTAAAGAATCCGCTTGACAGGTCAAAAGTGTCCTTACATCCCCTTCTCACATCATCATCACATAACATGAGTTGGGAACTTAACCCATCGAGCCCTTTATAATCAATCTCCTTGAATTCTCTCATCTTGTAAGGTGTTTGGTATGAGATTTCCCTAATCCCATCGGTGAAAGTCATGATCCCATTGAGCTCGTCCACAACCAAGCTTGTGGCCTGGCAAAAAGGTGCCCCAAAAACAACTTGTGATAACCTGGGATCGATGTACTCTTCGATATTATCGACGATTGCGAAGCTCATAGTGAATGTCATATTTCCTACAAACACCTGTATATCATCATCTATGCCGATGTCGTCCTTCCCTTCATGAATCATCCCCCATCTGCAAATGTTGTTATAATGAAACAAGGACATCACATTTTTGGGTAAACATGTGTCAATGTAAACATTATAAAAATGCTTGTGACCAATCATGCAAGGTATTTTGAGATTATTTGGATCATGTCGCTTAATTCGGCCAGGCCTTCTACCGTGTAACCCCCATGTGTTGCCACTTGCTGATGGTTGATACTCATACACTTCTTCACAGCCATCCCGAAAAATCACTTTCCTGACACCATCGGTAAATAATGCACTCCTATCATCCTCATCGAGTATCACTCCCGTTGCTTTTATGAATGGTTTGCCTAGAACAAGGCCAGTTAAGGATGGGCTGATGATAGAGTTCATGTTATTAATTACAGTTAACTCGACATGAAAGAGGAACTTTTCTATCACAATTGGTACTCTCCTTATTACCCCGATGATATTAGGCCCTTCATATTTGACTTGTTCAGTGAAGGCTTCGTTATATAGAGAGAGGGATATTGCGCTCATAGAAGAGTTGGGGTTTATGTAGGCATCTTTTATAAACTTTTTCCTAGTGGTGCAAGATATCTTAAAGACCCTAGGAGCGCCATCCTCTATTCTCTCTCCGAATCCCATAGGCGACCTTGCTGTGCCCCTCTCAAGTTCCTCTACCAGGGGGCGGTCTAGCAGTCCTGGGAGCCCATGAGACATTTCGGATTTCTCTTCCGAGCCCTCCTCATCACTCACCTCTATTGTACTCGAGTTCTTTGGTGAGTCTAGATAGTCGTCGGGCGCCTCGGGTTTCTTTTCGGGAACTTCACCCTCCATTTCATTGTCTACATTCTTGGCTGTTTGTCGGTCCAAATTTGGTTTAGGAACAGGTATTGTTGTAATGGTGTTCATGAAGTGGAGAGGTTTCGAAGGGGTATGAGTATCTCCTGTTTTTTTTTCGTTTGGTGATATGTATTTGAAGAGTTTACTAGGGTGCTTGATTTTTACAAGAGGGGGTGTTTGGTGGGTCACCGTAACAGATTTGATCTCATTAACTCGTGCCAACTCACAAGTTGACCTGCCAGCAAGGCGATCATTGATAACCTTTAACAGGTTATCGACCTTGTTGTTCATATCAACTTGCTGTTGTCTGAATTGATTCTCAAGTTTGGAGAGCTGTGTTTCTTGAGAGAGAATGAATTTTTGCAGTGATTCCTCGCGATTTTGTTGTTTATGCGTGTGTCGCTGAGGATAATGTTCAGACCAGGTGAGCGGGGTAGAGTCATTGAATGATACGCTACGAGTTTGGTTCCAACTAAAATTTGGCTTATTCTTCCATGCCTCATACCCATCTTCGGAATTTTTGGGCCCATAATTAGTGGCGAGCCACTTATCTCCCGCCTTATCGATTCGCGAGGATGCGAATTCTTTGAAAGCCTGTTTGGGAAGTTCCATGCAATCATGAGTGTCGTGGGGACCATTACATAATTTACACGAAGAAGTGATTTTGCTCACTTGGCTTGAATTTTTAGGAGCCTCGTAGGATTTCATGAGAAACTTGACTTGGTCTTCAAGTTCTATGATCCTACGGTCAGAAGTGCTTGAATTGTTCGAAGGCAAAGATATTGCCTTGACCGTTTTATTCAAATCACGGGGATCACTCCAACTTTCGTTGTCATAAAGAGCAAGATCCTCTAGGAGAGCCCATGATTGTTCCGCACTTAGATCACGTAGCTTGCCACCGGCCGATTGGTCAATGGTTTGCCTTGTGGAGAGATTGATATGGTCATAGAAGATTTGGACTTGGAGCCAAAGTTCTATGCCATGGTGAGGGACTTTTTGGAGTAAGTCCTTGAATCGAGTCCATGCCTCGTAGAGGGTTTCGCCTTGACGTTGTTGGAACATCAAGATATCATTCCTTAGCTTGGTAGTTCTTCCCGGGGGAAAAACTGAGCAAGGAAACGAGTGGTGAGATCATCCCAAGAGGTGATGGATCCTGCGGGTTGACGTTCTAGCCACTGACTAGCTTGGTCCCGCAAAGAGAATTGGAAGAGACGCAATCGGGTCGTCTCTCGAGTGGCAACATCAAGGTCTATAGAATCAACGATTTTAAGAAAGTCCTTGAGGTGTTGATTAGGATCTTCAGAACGAAGTCCATGGAATGCGCATCCGCTTTGCACCAACCGGATGGTGTCGGATCGCAAGGGTGTGATATTGGCTCCTTGAGTGAGCTCAATGGTGTTTCGATAGCCATGGTGGCTAGGACGGGAATACTCTCCTAAAGTACGGGCTCTAGGAGGTGGTGGTTGTTGTTGTGGTGGTGGGTTGTGGGGGTTAAGGATATTACCATCTTCCATGATGTCGGATGGTATGGTTACGAACAAAGACACGAAGAAAATAGATTGACTAAAGAAAATCTAGAAAAATAAAATAAAAATCTCACTAGAAAGGAATCTAGTGAGTAGACCTAATAGAAATAAAAATTCAACCTAAACAATAACTATTCCCCGGCAACGGCGCCAAAAACTTGATGCGTGGTTTTGTAACCTTACAACAGGTTTTACCTCTCGAGGGATCTCAAGAGGCTTACAACCCCACCAGGCAGTGTACCTGACCGATGTAGTATAGTGTAGTGGTAAGTACGGGGGATTGATCGTTCTCCACAGGGAATAGTGTTCGTTAGGTGTGAAAGGCTACTCTAATTAGGTCTAAGGGTTGAGGAAGATTCTTTTTTATGTTTTTATAATTTTATGAAAGCAAGTAAAATCTCGGGTTTGAAAGAGTGGGCGGAATTAGTTGCTAGTCAACTAACCCAAATTACTACGGATGCAAATAAAATAAAATAACAAAAATGAAAAGTTTGGTGAGAAACTTATGTGTAGAGAAATGTGTTTACTTAGATTTCCTTACTCCCTAACTATCTTTTACCGGTTAATTAGTGTGTATTAGTCGCGTGGATGACGGGTGTATTCCTTAATACCATTCGTGGGGTGGCGTACTTACTTCCCCAACTCTACAAGCTCCTACTTCACTCCTATATCGAGCCGGCTAGGAAGCTCCTAACATGGGATTACTAGAATTCGCTTGTGCATTAAATACAACCATAAAAACCTTTAGTACGCATTTGGTTCATGTTTCTTAAGACGTTCAAGCAAGTTACCGAATAGGAAGTTAGCCAGTTTTCTTAAGCCTAACATAGATAAACAATCATCCAATACAACTAATAACACACTAATAACCAATAATCAATAGCTAGGTTTCATTAGATCTAAGCAAACACAAGATAAATTTAGCCTAACATGTTAAACAAAAGACAAGAATAAGATAGAATCAAACAACACATAGACATATTGAATGATTAATTGATAACTTATCTTTCAATGTAACATGGAAGATCTCAAGGCAAAAAGCCTTGAAAAAGAAGCTGAATTCGTCTTAGGGTTTTCTCCCAAAATTCCACACACTAAGCTCTCTCTATGACAAAAAATTAGAAAACTATATATAGATTTTTGGATCTGACGGCGTCACCTTATGGAGTGTGACGCCGTCACCTCGCCGCTTCTAGGGTTCCCGGATGACCTTCTTGACGCCGTCCCTCTTTAGCTCTTCAAAAATCCATTCTGGCTTATCAAGGCTTGACGCCGTCGAACCTTGAACGTGACGCCGTCCCCTTTGGATTTAAGCCGTGACGCCCTTGATCAAGTTAAAGCGTGACGCCGTCAGAATTCACATGCTATTTTCACTGGCTCATCATGAGTAAATTTCACGTCCAACTTTTCTTGCCAAGGCATGACGCCGTCTGGGGTTAAATGTGACGCCGTCAAAGGTGACTTTCAGCCGATTTTTGAGACTTTGCCGTTTTCTTCACTTTATGCTCCAAAAACGTCCAAAATGCCTCCTTTTCCAGATTTCTCCTCAAAAGTACCTAAAATGACAAAAGGAACGATTTAGGGCAATATTTGATCAAATAAATACGATTTAGGGCTTAAATGACCCCTTAAAAGCGGTACACTTTTCGCTTCATCACCATCTCGTGAACTTTGAGATTTCCGATGAGCTCGTCAAGTGTCATGCTTGAAAGATCCTTGGATTCTTCAATAACTGTCACCTTTGCTCTCCACTTCGGATGAAGTGCTTTAAGAAATTTCCTGACAAAGTTCTTACTAGAAAAAGATTCGTCAAGTGCTTTAAGAGAAGTAATTATAGTATTAAACCTAGCAAAAGCACTATCAATGGTTTCATCTTCAGAGATAACAAATTGTTCATATTGTTGAACAAGAAGATCAATTTTGTTATCTTTGACTTGTGAGTTCCCTTGATGAGTGATAATCATTGATTGCCAAATATCCTTAGCCGTTTTACACATAAAAACTCTTTCATATTCTTTCTTAGGTAAGGCATTATAAAGCATCATTTTGGCTTCATTATTTTTGGCAATCAACTTCTTTTGCTCATCACTATGACGAGTAAGAGAAGTACCCTCATCCCGACCACCTGATATATTTGATATAGGTTTATTATCACCTTCTACAATAATATACCACAAATCTATATCCTTTGACTTCACATAAGTTTCAAAGCGATTTTTCCAATATATAAAACTATTTGGTTCAAATAGTGGTGGTCTTTGCATAGATTGCCCTTCTTTAAAGTTTTCAAAATCCATTGATCGTTTCAAGTTTTAAAATACAATATATTTTGAAAATCTTGAGTAACGTAGCTCTGATGCCAATTGTGGAAAACTAGAAGGGGGGTTGAATAGTTTTTACCATTTTAAACTTTTCTTCGCTTTGTATACTTAACGTGATTTCAAAGTAAAGCAAACAATCAAGCAATATATATAAAGCAAGTAAGGAAAGAAATGATCAAACCACACAACACGGATGTTTATAGTGGTTCGGCTACAAGGACTCTCTTCCTTGCCCTACTCCACTCCTCGAGCCTCTAACTCGAGAGTTTTTCTTCACTAAGAAACAAGCTCCCTTCTAGGCGGAGAAAACCTTTACACGTCGCTTACTCTTTATCCGGTACTAAGCTAAACACCGAGTTCTTTACAAGGATACAACCACTCCCGACACTCTATGTGTTTTGAGGACTAAAACACTAACCGGACTCTACTGAATGAATGGTATAGACAATGATGTGTGAACACTAACTAATCACACAGTATCTAACTATCAAGACTTGCAACAGTGTGTTGAAGCTTGTATGCTTGATCTTCTTTGCTACAAAAGAGAGATCACTAAGAATGAAATGAATGAATGTAATGGGTTAGTAATGTACAAATGAATGAATGTATAATTTAAGCTATATGAGTGATGGTTGTCCTTGAATGATCAGCTTGCTATTTATAGGCAAAACTGATCAGACAACTAGCGGATTTGGCGGACCCAAAATAAGGGTTCCGCCCTTGTACTGGTTTGGTTCCGCGGGAACATGCCAGCTAAGAGTTTTCCAAATCTTACCATATCTTGTCTAGTCTTGTCAAGATCTTACAAAGTCAACTCCTTAGCTTCAAGATCTTTCCAAAATATATTGTAAAGTCAACTAAGATTTCCTAATGAGGTATGCCATGATGTCATGTGTATTTCCATTTTTAAGAAATAAAAATAAACGTGTAAATGTAAATATGTATGCAATGTGTAATTCCTAGTGATCATGTGATATGTAAATGAGTTTTAAAAAGCTTGTTACTAAAATGTAAATGACTTTAACATATACTTATGCTTTGCTAAATATAAACCTTATAATTGTCATTAACAAAATAAAGCAAAGATCGTAAAATATAAATAACGTTTTTAAGACGATATTTGTATTAACAAGAGCTTTTCTCACGTGTTTCATCTTCATAGGTACCGCTGCAGAGCTTCAAGAATTCCACTCTTTCAGAACTGTGTTCTGCAACACCAAATATTGTTTAAAACTGTTGTTTATTCGATACAAAAAAGAGCACCATGTAAAGATTAGCAAAATATTTGACCAATAACTATTGGGAGAAACACGTATATATTGTTGCTTACTTTTCCATGATCGAAGTGACCCATAATGCTGAGAACAAGGGGTCTATCTTGTAAATGGTCCAGGTCTTCTTCATAAAAAGTTTATTTCTTTTTCGCCAATTATGATATTTTAATTAGGCACCCATCCATAACTTCCACATCATACTCCCTACAAACCACTTTTCAACTTCATCTGCCGATTCATGCTACCTAATCATAAAGAAAAGCTAAGCAAAAGGCTAAAAATCTTGTTGAACAAATACATCCTAACAACAACATTCAAATAATAAAATACAAAACTATAATCAATTATTACCCTGCAAACTCTTCGTTCACAAATTGCTACAAACTCTTTTTGCTAATAAAAAAAACACATAATTAAATTACTATATCAATTAGAATCCCTAAAATAAATTAAAATGTAAACAAACACGAACCATGTCTTGTGGTTTAACATCAATCTCAAAGTGAGTTCCTTTAATAAAACCTTCATCTTTCAACTTATTTACCTGTAATCAATGGAATCAAAACAAAATTAAATTGATTATTAAAAAACATCAAAATAGATGTATTATTTGATTTAAAGCGAAACCAAAAAATAAAAATAAAAATTGAATATTATGATAATTACCTATTTTACGTGTGGTAATAATAGAGTCACTGGCATGTTCATAGAAATAGAGTGGAGATCCGTCGTGTTTTTTGAATCGGTTGAGTTGGTGATATTATTGCAATGATTTGTATAAGTGTATCATATATGTTTAGGAGAAACATTAAATGATTTGATTCAAATGAAAAATAGTATCAAAGAAGCGTATGCAAGAAGCTGTAGTTGAAACCGATTTGTTTAAATTGATAGTGGAGCGTGCATAGGTTGGAGTATTAAAGAAGCTTTTATAGGGAATATGAGTGTTTATTGCTTAACAAAAATAGATGGTTGACATAGTTGACAATTGAATAAAATTGGTGCATAAAGGAGGTGTACATTGGTGCTAATTTAGGAAGTCCACATCAGAATATTAATCACGATTTTAATGCAACGCGCTTAGAATACTTGTGCAAAACTATCGTTTATTAGATAGTATAGATATAGATATAGATTCTTGATGATCTGCAAATAAGTTAAATATGTTCGAACATCATAAATCAAATTGATATAAGAATAAAAAGAAGACACCAATTTTAACCCGTTACACAACAATTTAACCTGTCAAAGCAACCGCTCAATACACTACAAAAAAGGGAAAGCAATGGCACGATATTATCGACCCAAATCATGAAGGAAAGTCGAGACAAAGGCTTTGGCACGACATTTTCGACCCTTTTTGGTCGTGCCATTTCTTTTGTCCCAAGTCGATTTGTCTCGACATATTTACAAAGCGTTGGGACGATAGTACAAGGGGACCCACAATCCAGTCAAACCTTTAAATAGCAGTTTGGGTCGACAATTTTTTGCAAATTTGGTACGATATTATCGTACCAAATCTTTTTCTCTTTTTATTTTTTATTTTTAGCAAATCGTTTATTTAAATACGTAAAATACTTTTCAGAAATTAACTTTGGCACGACATTATCGTACCAAAGATTTATTTTATTTTGATAAATCATTTATTTAATTTCGTAAAATATATTAGAAAATAAAATATGGCACGACATTGTCGTGCCATATTGATTTAAAATATTAAAAATTTCTTAAAATTTGGCACGATAATGTCGTGCCATATTGAATGTATTAAGCACTGTTCATGTGCAATTTCGGAAAAATGGGACGATACATTCTTTTGTACTTTGGGTCGACAATGTCGACCCAAACTGTCAAGTATGCACAAAAAAAAATGCAGCAGCAGGCTGCATTTCCAGGTTTTTTCCGGAATTTTTTCCGGAAAAAACGTACCATTACACCTGTAAATCAACCAATATCTGCAATACCAATTCGGCAATATGATACAATGCCAAATTACTCATCTATGACTTAAATTCGACAAATACGATACAAATTAAACTAACAAATACGAACTTTATACAAAAACAAACCAAAATTCGGCAATAGATTCTTGTATTACATAACTAATAACAAATTTGATACAAATTAAACTACGCCTACTCATACATACTCCTCCTCCCCCTCCTCCTCACCCTCCTCCCCCTCCACCTCCTCACCACCACTAGCATTAAAATTATCGGGAATGTGGCTCAAATGAGGATTAGTTTGTCTTATGAATTGGTTAAGGTCGGGTTTCGGGTCGGCATAATTAAGACTAGGACCCGGGTTAGAACTTTCACCCGGGCATGTAGTAGAGTTGGGAAAGACGGGACGATAACAATTGTCCAAGGAATTAGGGTCGGGATTAAGGTTGGGAAATGGGGGAATTGGGGGAAATGTGGAAAAGTTAACGGGAAACGGATTACCTGTGTGGTTGTTGTAGTGGCTGACAAACTGCCCAAACATAGATTCGAAGCTGGTTTGTCGAGAGTGCATATGTTGCTGCTGAAGTAGGAGCATTTCATTTTGCCTCCTCAATAAGTCATTCTCTTGTTGCTTTTGCCTTAACACCGCCGAAATATCCTCCTGAGTAGCAAAGTTTGGTGCAAGCGGCTGATGTGAGGACCTCGATGAAGCTTTGTCGCCGCCCGGCATTAACCTGCCAACGCCCTTAAAATTTTGCCGGTTGTCACTATGGGCTGTCTTATCGAGTACTTGCTTCTCACTCATCATCGGGGCCGTACCGGCTTTAACTTTATCCCACAGATCCTTCATCGCCAACTGTGTAAGTCAAAAAAAAGAAAAAAAAAGAAAAGAAAAAACAAGTATGTTAAAAAGAGGTAAGTTAAAAAAAACAAGTAACTTGATATTAATGACGCATGTTAAGAGATAAATTACTTACATAATGCGTCTCGTTTTCTTTACTTTTAAAGACGCCCCTTTTGTTGAATGGTATCTCCTCTACGTCTCCACGAGTTCTTCATTCGGCCCGGCATTCCTAACCCGCTATACAAATAACATAAAATAAATTAATAACGAGTTATATATAAACATTATATAGACATTTGAAAATCAAAAAATTATAATGAGTCTTACGTGCTCGGTTCGTCCTTGTAAGAACGACTTCCTCCCTTGGTGGGTTAAACCTTGTTCTTTGCTCGGTTTTCTGCATTTTTTGCAGATCTCTCCATTCGTTCCGGAGCCGACCACCAGTCGACCAACGACTCCCACTCAGCTGGGCTTCTGGTACCCCAATCATTCGACGGCGGCGGATTTTGCCTTGCCATCTCGGGTTCCGGTTGTGTGTCGAAGTACTTTTTCTTCAACCTGTATTTATGTTTGCGCCATAGTATCCGCAGCTGAAGTTGAATCCCAAGAGTTACCCGTTCCCCCACCGTGTACACACACTGCCCAACCGTCACTTGGCTCTGGTTGTTTAACCAAGGCGCGAGCTGGAAATAAGTCTGCAAATAAATATACGCATTTAAATAAACAAACAATTTAAATATAACACGCATATCTAAACGGTCGATAACGATAAGAATACAAATAAAATAAACAATTAATACCTCGAGAACGGGAAGTATGTGCGCCTTAAAAGGCGCCGGAATCTCGTGCCACTCGCAGTCATAGGGAAGTGGACTAACTACTTCCCCCAAAAGACTACTGAACTGCGTGGCATACGTGCCCACTGGCGAAAAGGTGCCTAGATCATCACTGTCAAAGCTGATCGGCAAAGGACGATTACCGTTCGCTTTAAACGCCTTCCTTAATGCCCGATTTGAGGTATTACTCAGCATCGAACCTACAAATATAAGTTATTGAGTCGTGAAAATACAAGTAAAAAAATTTAGTTTTATCAATAAAAAACTTAAAATAAACATCACAATTTCTTACCTGCACAGTAGCCCGGCGTAGTAAAATAGGGCCGGCGTGGTGGATCACCACCGGCATCCCCGCCGTGTGATTGGGGAGCTACACACGCCATCTGTAAAATTACAAGTACAAGAACACACAATTTCGTGGACCAATTAATACTAACACACATTCATATAAATATACGCATCCATATTCTAAATGAGACAAAACATTCAAAAAGCAGTCCCAAACAGGGGACTTTCCGAAATTAATTTCTAATAAATTAATTTCAGATGGGTTTTCTATAGGATGATTAATTCCAGATGGGGGTTGTCCGAAATTAATCACTAAAATCCTAAAAAAAGTCACATAAGTCTAACAATCACAATATCATACTAACTAAACGACATATTCACAATACAATAATACATGACTAAATGATACTATGTCAATCAATGAATGACATAAACATATATAATAACAAGGAAATTAATTTGACAATTCAATTTGACGCAGTGTTCATTACTTCATATCTCCCTGTGTGTTGACCCAAAAACTAGCATAAAAGCACAAAGACCATGCTAAAGTCCAACAATTCTATAAGTTACCTGCGTTCAAAACTATAACTAGAAGCGCATCATACTAGGTCAGAAATTCACAGCTTAATGGGTTTAACATCATCAACATCACAAAGTTTTCTAGGTGATTCCTCGATCCTAACATAACTACACTTATTAACTGATAGAAACAAGAACGTGCAAAAAAGCATGTATCTCACATTCACATATAACCAAACACACTCCAATTACTAACCAAACGCATTTTACTAAAAAAACACAACCATCAAAGGAATTAAATTATATACCTAGTTCACGGCTGAAATAAAGGAAGAGAAGAAAAGAGAAAAAGAGGAAAGGCTGCTGTCCCGACCTGGCTGTCCCGACCCGGCTGTGGTGCTACTGCTGTCCCGACTCTCCCGGCTGTCCCGCGACAATCTCGTAAAATAAACAACCTAAATTAAACAACCAAACTTAAATTAACCAAATTAATTAATAAAAACTTTTGGCGACGACATTGTCGTCCCAAAATACATTAACACAATAAAAAAAAACACCTTTAAACTACCTATACGTGGGGCGGCTGTGGTGGTGGAGCTCCTGCGATGATGGTTCACGGCGGTGGTGCCATCTACACCAAAACAATGTTTCGGCCAGTCACTACACCAAAACAGAACAAACCAAAATAATCTAAACCAAATTTAGACACAAAAATAAAAAATAAAACATAACTTTTAAAACAAACAAAAATTAAAAAATATATATATATATACGGTAAATTTTTTTTTATATATACGGTAAAAAAAAAAAGCATACCTTTTAATCGAAGAAGAAGAAGAATGTGGTGTTGAAGGTGGTTGTGGTGGTGTCGAATGTGGTGTTGAAGGTGGTTGTGGTGGTGTCCAATGTGGTGTCGAAGAAGATGGTGTTTGCCGCTTTTTTTTCTTTTTCTTTGTTAAAGTGTGGAGAAGATGAAGAATGTGGTGTCGAAGGTGGTTGTGGTGATGTTGAAGGTGGATGTGAATGAAGAAGAAGGTGGATGTTGAAGGTTGGATCGATCAATAGGTTTGCCTGGTTTTTTTTTTTTTTTTTTTTTTTTTTTTTTTTTTTTTTTTTTTTTTTTGTGTTTTGGTAAAGTGTGAGAGAGAAAAGGCTGGGGTGAATTATTGAGCAAATTTGGCACGACAATGTCGTGCCATATTGCTTCTTTTTATTTTCATTTTTTTTTTCTTTTGGCGGTTTCTTTTAATTTTTGTGAAAATTATTGAGCAAAATTAGCACGACAATGTAGTGCCATATTGCTTCTTTTTATTTTTATTTTTATTTTTTTCTTTTGGCGGGTTGTTTTAATTTTCCTGAAATATTTTGGTGGTAAAATATGGCACGACATTGTCGTGCCATATTGCTGGCTATATATATATATATATATATATATATATATATATATATATATATATATATATATATATATATATATATATATTTTAATTCTTTTCCCTATATCTTATATGTATAAAAATGATTTAAATTATTTAATTAATATTAAATAAATTAAAAATAATTTAAATTTGTTATAAATTATTTAAATAAATTAAAAGTGATATAAATTAATTATAAATGAATACATTAAAAATGATTTAAATTAGTTCATAATAGTCGAGATCACGGCTATCATTTGTTCCTCAGTCCGATCAACATCCATTTCATCAATATTCAAATCTAAAACGTCTTTAAATACAGGTTTAGAACCGTTATACATGAGATGTTAAACAAACGAATGAACCATTATACAAAAGATGAGCAACGACATCAACAACGCACATATGGTTAACTATGGGCCAAGTGTTAACCACAATGTCTCACGAGATGTTTAACGAACGGGAAACGGGGTATACGCAATACACTAAAGGATAATAAAACTTATCCTTTCATATATATTCTCCTTATCTTATCTTATCCCCTCCAATAATGAATGGGTGATGTTTGTTATGGTATATGTCGTGTGTTGTTTCGTTTGCTTGTCGAGTTGTTTCGTTTGTTCTGTTTCGTTTGCTTGTCAAGTTGTTTCGTTTGCGTGTTTTAAATAAAATGTTTGCCTTCGTGTTTGTTAATTGTGATATTGTTCCTTCAAATAAGCTCATAAACCCAAACACCCTTTTGGTGTAGAAATAAGCAATCCCAAACACCCCTGTTTGGACAGCATAAACCAAACGGCCCTTGTGGGCTGCTGTTAACCAAACAGCATAAACCAAAAGGAGCGTTGAAAAGTGTTCAGTGCATAAACCAAACGGCCCTGTTTGGACAACAACATTTTATTAAACAAACAAACAACAACAACAACAACAACAACAACATTACATATGAAGATTGTCCATGTCACCTAACAGCTCACGGAGTATTGCAGCCGACTGACATGCGTGGTCGGGGTCGTCGTGATTCGTTGCCATTTCAAGTCTTGCCTCCAGCATCCTTACTCTTGTCTCTAGCACCTGCTTTTGTGCCTCCAGCATGTTTATCCTAAGATCTTTTTCATTACAGTTTGAGCACCCTGTTGGTGCAGATCCAGAACCGTGAGATGTTGAAGCAGAAGAGGTTACTCGTAACTGCTCATCAAAATCACTCTTCCACATAAAATAACCACATCCATGATCTTTTTCTCTTGGCTGTCACATAAATAATGTAATTATATGATTGTTTGTATATTTACATAAATAAGAAATGTATAATTGTTCACCTTCGAAAGAGGACATGCATAATATTCTCATCCAAATGTATCTGTTTGATGTGATGTTCTTTTTTTTTATATTTCCTGCTCCACAATTACACATAAAAGGATTATATCGCTGCATCTCAGGTTTTGAAGATAAGAGGTTTGGTGTTATCAGGTGGTGATGGGGGATGAAGGAGGTGATGTTGTTGCTGTTGTGAGAGAGAGGGAGAGAATATAAGGTGGTGATGGGGGATACGGTTTTTGGATTTTATGTAGATTTTGGATAAGATTTTGGATATTAAAGAGGATAAGGTATATCATTTATTGTACAACCGTATCATCTCGGCTCATTCGTTAAACATCTCGTGTACAACCGTATCATCTCGGCTCATTCGTTAAACATCTCGTGTACAACCGTATCATCTCGGCTCATTCGTTAAACATCTCGTGTACAACCATATCATCTCATGTTTTGGTGGGAAGTTTGATATCAATGATCAACAACAAAGTTCCAGCTTATCTTGTTCTAGTTTGAAAGATGCAATTCCTAACTATGGGCCAAGTGTTAACCACAATGTCTCACCAGGCGTAAAGCAGTTTATTAACTCGCTTGTTTCATTTGAGTCTGTATGAAATGAGCCGAGATGTTTAACGAATGAGCCGAGACGATATGGTTATACAGGAGATATTTAATGAATAAGCCGAGATGACTATAGAGCTCTATACAATGCTAATGGTCTATACAAAGTAATCTATGGTCTAAATCTCATCCACCCTTGAATTGTTATGGCATAGTACACATTCATAAGAAGGTGAGGGCCTCATACTTATCTCAATGTTGAAAGCAACCCTAAAACCAATCACATGGACTTTGAATGTATTTGTCGACTACAACTTTCAAGAAATTGTAGCAGGTAATACTCTCTCGTCCTAAAATTAGTTGTTACGTCAACGCCATGTGAACAATGGACATGTAGTTACTCAACGCCAAATGCAATTAGTAAGAAGCCGAGTGACTTGTCTCATGAAGAAATAGAGCATGAGTTGCGTAAACAACTTTTTTCTTCATAAATGAACAGGTGCATTCTCTGTTTCGTTTAACGAATGAGCCGAGTTGTTTCGATTGATCTGTTTCGTTTGCTTGTCAAGTTGTTTCATTTGAGTCTGTATGAAATGAGCCGAGATGTTTAACGAATGAGCCGAGATGATATGGTTATACACGAGATGTTAAACGAATGAGCCGAGCAATTATGGAACTCGTGCTCAACCGTATCATCTCGGCTCATTCGTTAAACATCTCGTATACAACCATATCATCTCATTTAATGTACGAGAAGTCTTCTTTTTGAAATTACTAAAAGAAACATTAGAAGATGCTCAAAGAGTATGTTGGATAGTCATGACGTCTGCGTTCTTCTGTAAGCATGTGAACCATGGACATGTAGTTACTCAACGCCAAATGCAATTAGTAAGAAGCCGAGTGACTTGTCTCATGAAGAAATAGAACATGAGTTGCGTAAACAACTTTTTTCTTCAGAAATGAACAGGTGCATTCTCTGTCTCAACACATTTAATGTACGAGAAGTCTTCTTCATGAATGAACAGGTTCATTTGACCCTTCAGTCCGATCAACATCCATTTCATCAATATTCAGATCTAAAGCGTCTTCAAATACAGGTTTAGAACCGTTATACATGAGATGTAAAACAAACGAATGAGACTTTGAATGTATTTGTCGACTACAACTTTCACGAAATTGTAGCAGGTAATACTCTCTCGTCCTAAAATTATTATCACCTTTTTACTTTTTCGGTATTTACTTTTCAACTTTAACCTTAAGTATATATTAAATAAAAGTACTTAAATTAAATATATTGTTTTAATTTTATAAAAGTATTTAATTTTAAATCAAAGTGTTTAATTTTAAATATAAAGTTTTTAATTTTAATTATATATTAGAAAAGTTTTAATATTTATTTTAATTTAAAAATAAAAAAAAAAAAAAAAAAAAAAAAAAAAAAAAAAAAAAACACGCAGTTTGGGTCGACATTGTCGACCCATTCTGCTTCTTAAAATGTTTTAATATTTATTTTAAAATAAAAAGCGATTTAAAAAGTTTTTAAATTAAAAAAAAATACTCGCAGTTTGGGTCGACATTGACGACCCACTCTGCTTCTCAAAAATGTTTTAATATTTCTTTTGGCGGGTTGTTTTAATTTTCGTGAAAATATTTTGGTGGTAAAATATGGCACGACATTGTCGTGCCATATTGCTGCATGTATTTTTTTTCTAATTCTTTTCCCTTAAAAATGTTTTAATATTTCTTTTAAAATAAAAAGTTATTTAAAAAGTTTTTAAATTAAAAAATATATATATACTTGCAGTTTGTCGACCCAATCTGCTTTCTAATATGTTTTAATATTTATTTTAAAATAAAAACTAATTTAAAAAGTTTTTAAATTAAAAAAAAAAGTGTACGCGCTTTGTGTCGACATTGTCGACCCATATTGCACAATTATCTGACTGACTTTTTTGTTGAAAGTGGAGTGGGTCATGGTCAATATTTGGGTCGACAATGTCGCCTCAAATATTTTGCCGGTGCCAAACATAAGCTTTTGGTGCAGTGATAAAACCGTTATCCAACATAAAAAAAAAAAAAAAAAAAAACCCTCCCAGAGATCTTGGTTTAAAATGAGCGTTGCAAGATGATGCACTAGGTTCCCAGAAGCCAATGTGCGATGCCAATTGCGAATGCATGTGCATCACGAACACGTTGAGTTCGGTATTATAAGAATCATACAATAGATTTCTAATCTATTCCGCCCAGTAAATCGTTAAACATCAAATAAGTCGTTTAGTTAATTGAAAGTAGACGTATCATGAAACTAACAAGTCTAACACAACAAGGTCAAAAGCTAATAAGCAATACCAAAAGTCCATGAGGGAACAGAAGCTAGGATTAGTCACTACGCGATATCTGGGTTTCTGCAATATTACCGTTGATTGAAAATCTTGATGGCCTAGACTCAATAATTAGATAACAGGAAGGATTATTGGGGTTTAGAAAAGATTGGTTTCTTTGGCCTTTATAGAAGTTTAATTTTTTTATTTTAAAAAAAGAAGCCAAGTTACATGATGAGTTCAAAGCTCTTAATGTGTGCATCACACGAGTTGATGCGCACGCTTCGCATCTTCGAATAGCCTCACATCACTGTTCCTAATTAGGCACTGTGCTGCTCGCATGAATCAATGCACACAGTTTCAAACGAAGCAAGAAATAACTTGTAATGAGGCACTTACTGAATAAATTTTTTAATTTTTAAGGGTGCTCACAAAACTTAGAAACAAAAACAAAATCAAGCATCAGCGCCAATCATCTAAAACATTTACAAGGACACAACATGCAGAGATTAGAGACCAAATAAGCACCTTCACATGTGCAACTAACATGAAACATCATAAAAAGACCCAAATATTGCTTCAAATATCTGTTGCCAAATCCAAACACACCCCTTTTCGCACAAAGATGTGAATAAGATTCACATAACAGACCACTTCATACTTGATTTAGACTTCTAACCTTTGTGCGAAATACAGAAGAAAGAAAATTGCACCTCAGAAAAAACAACATATATATTCATCCAACGTGTTGTTATCCTTGAATAACAACATATCATCTAAATTTGTTAACATCAAATGAAGTTTATCGTCAAATTCTACAGAAAAATACCAAGTCTCAATTTTCCAAGCAACAAGTATCAAATTCTTAAGGTTCAACAAATAACAAGTCACAATTTGCATCTTTAAAGCACGAATGGAAGCTAAAATTGTACCTCAACAGAAAAAACAGAAGCGGTGACTTAAAATGATATTGATGTAATTATGATTAAAACTAACAACAGTATCGCAAAGAGGAAGACGACAGAGCTAAGATTGTTTTACGGTTTGCTCATCACTAGAACTAATAGAGAGCTGTGAATATTTGTTGTCAATCAACAATGGTGAAGCAATATACTCAATTATGGAAAGACCAACAAACTGATCAAGGCATTTACTAATGTGATAGAGACAACAAGATCGATCGGTGAGAAACAAACGCAAATCACCACAATAGAGTTAACTTCTTATCATTATAAAAGAAATGGTAACAAATAAGCTTTCATCTACTTTGTTTGTATGATATGTTATTTCGCATCAGTCACAATATTTAGGTTAATAAAATTAAAACAGTTAAATCAAAAGCATGATGCACAAGGTCGTAACAATATACATTTATTTGTTTCTGTTGTTGATGTTAGGATGGTATTTTCTATTGGTAAGATATGTACGACAAACTCATTCAAAACAAAATCAAACATCAAAAGAGTACAAAACAATAAACATTAATCAACTACAAACTAAGAGACTGGCCTAATCCAAAAGAGCATGAAACATCTTTAGTCTTTTGGCATCAACGCCATCGTCAGAAGAACCATCTTCCAGCAGACCATGACGCTTCTTATACCAATGGAGAAGAGCCGGATCAACATCTTTCATTATACTAAAATCCTTGGACCATAATGTTTCGTACACTTGTCGATTCTTTTCCTAAGTAATTTAAAAATCTTTCTGTTCACCTCGTGTGTCACCGATATCGCATATTCTCGGTCTATCTCCCTGTAATCATATTCCAACACCCAACCTCTTATACATTCTTTCATTAATTTAAGTCCTCCTGATCGTTTGCATGACCACAAATGTTTCTTGATGTAATCCATCTTAAACCTTGTAATGATTTTTTGAGCATTTAAAACACTTTCATGGGTGAACGGTTCTTCTGCCGGAAACACTTCAACAAAGATACAATCCGGTGTGCATTTACCAAAGGGACAAATTACACACGTCATCGTTTTCGTTTTTCTTTTCTTATTCTGTTCAGGTTCTCTATATTTATAGCACAACCCTAGGATTTGGGGGTGGCCCGACCGTGTTATGGGCCTCAATTATAATATACTATTTCATAGCCCAACTTCATGCGGTGATTTTTATGTTATTTTCAATGAGTTTGCGATTAAATAAATAAATAAAATTGCCAAATGTTTAAGGGAAATTTGCATTTATGTGATCTGAGATGACATTTATTTTCGATGCGACTCAAGTTTGTTACATACGAGTCATTCAGACCCGTGCAATGCATACATGTTGTATCTAACTGTTTATCGCGTAATGTGCGATGCACCATTCTTATTTTTAGATAATTTTAACAGTTTTTGCTTATGTCTCGAAGAAAATTTGAACTAATTTTGTTTATTTCAAATACTCAGCCTTTTTGGCGATGCACGGATTTTGTTCTTCAATAAATTACTAAATTGTCACGTTGTTCACACAATTTTTGGTACCATGGCATGCACACTTGCGGTGCTAGTTTTTCGCCACCTATGACTGGCACAACGAAAATGCAATGTTGCCCAGTACTCTTAGAATTAGAAGGTGGAGTACAAACGCCAATATCATGTCATACACACAACATGTTAAATCTACAAATGTTAAAGGTATACACAGTGGCGGATCTAGGTATTTTATATATGTGTGACACAAAATATAATTTTTTACCAAAGGTATAAACAAAATACTTGCACTTCACACGACCAATCCACATGGTCGTCCCATGAATTTAAAGGGCCCTGTGCCATAATCGCAAGATACATACTTGACAAGTAGTAATATATTTTGATGTATTTGTTCTATAAGCTACAAAGAATGTCGCTCAAACATGCATATATTTTTAAATGTTAAGAAAATAAATTTGTACTCAAAATGTTAAGAAAATAAATTTGTACTCAAACATGCATATATTTTTAAATGTTAAGAAAATAAATTTGTAGATATTAGGTAATGTACTATCAATAATGTCTACAAAATTAAAACAAATGTTTCAAACCGTTCTATCAACGTGCCACCTTTGAAACTACATTTGTACAATATTAAAGTAGTCTATTATATAAAAAGTTTTTAAATTGCACTATTGAATCATTTGTATAATAAACAAGGGCTGAAAATGTCAATATTTGTAAATTCTATTATACTATCTATTAAATAGCCAGATTTGAAATGTGCACAAAAAAATCTTCAAAAGTCATTAGGAGGGTCATTAATGCATCAATGTGTGGTTGATAGTGATACTTTATGGGTTGTGTTATAAGAAGGGGGTCTACTTCTGCACCTACACTAACCCTCTCTATATGGGTCCCACTCTGTCTTGTCTTGTTACCCACTCGCCCCACAAAAACACAAACCCACTTTTATGGTTGGACATCAAATGAGATCAAGTAGTGGGTCCCAACTTCACGTGGGGTGCAAATTTTCCATCATTCATTTTTCTTTTTATTTGTTTACTCGTCCTTATGCATTTAATTTTTGTTTTGTCGTGTGCTAAAAAGATTAGTGGTACCCAAAGCATTTAATTTTTGTTTTGTACCTCTCTTTTTCACAGAACGTTAAAAAAAATTGTAAAAATATAAAAAATAAAAAAATGGGTTGTAAAAGTTATAAAAAATAAAATAAAAAAAAGTTGTAAAAGTTATAAAAAATAAAAAAAAAAAAAAAATCTAAAAAATTTTAAAAAATATATTTTTTCTAAAAAAAATTATTTTGGAAAAAAAATTTAATTTCGAAATAAAAAAAAAATTATTTTTCTACAAAAAATAAAAAAAATATATTTTTCTAAAAAAATTATTTCAAAAAAAAATTCTAAAAAAATAAAAATTATTTGAAAAAAAAATTAATTTCGAAATAAAAAAATATTTAATTTCAAAATAAAAAAAGTTTAAATTCAAAACATGGGCGGGATATTTTTAAATTCAAACGTATGCCACATGGGCGGGATTTTTTAAAATTCAAAAATTCAAACATGGGCGGGATATTTTAAAATTCAAAAATTCAAATTCAGAAATAAAATATTAAAAACGTGTGCATTGTCCACTATAAATACAATCCTTCTGATTTGCATTATCACACACAATTTCATAGCTAAACTATCCAACCTTGTTTAACTCAAAATGTCTTCCAGCAAAAAGGATTTCGGGCAACAATTTCCATCTCCGCCTCGCAAAAGGGATTTCGGCCAACAATTTCCATCCCCACCTCAACAAACTGAAGAATTCCATACTCCCCCAGAGCATATCTTTCCGGTTTTCCAAACAGAAAATTTTCCGGTGAACAATCCACCGGAAAATGAACCGTTTGGGATAACTGATGAAGAACTTCTCCAACTAGATCAACACATGCAGGTGCACAATCCACCGGTTGCCAACGAAGACATGCAGGACTTGTGGGACATGGAACATCATGAAGACATTCAGGTCTTGCTGGAAATGGAATATCAAGAAGCAGAAGAGAGGCGGGCTCGTTTGGAGCAAGAAGCAAAAGAGGCTAAAGAATGCAGGGAAAGGTGGGAGTGTGGTATTTACACAGCTTCTGAAGACTCTGATGATGGTTACCCAGATTCAGATGACACTTTTCATTAATCGTTCGCTGTTTATGTTAATCGTATGTTGTTTTTTAAGTCGTCGTTTAATGTAGGTTCAATTTCATGTTTAATGTAATCTCGTCGACGTTTAATGTATTTTCAGTTTGCTAAAATATTCGACATTGCAAGTTTTATTAAAACTTTATATTTTCAGTTGTTTTTGTAGTTGTTTAATATGTTAACGTTAACGTGTTATTGTTTAATATGTTAATTAAATAGAAACACGTCAGACGAATACATTTTAGTTGTTTAATGTGTTAACATTAACGTGTACAAAAAAACATTACACAAAATAACCATTACACAAAAAAAACATTACACAAAATAAATAATACACACAAAATAAAGATAGTACTTTAAACAACTAAAAGCTATACTACACACAAAATAAAGATGGACAAAGCAGATGGTACTTTAATATTTATATGATTATTCGAGTGAAAGAAAGTCAAATGAAAGATTTTTCTAGTGTTTGGCCCCACATGTCCATCAAACTGAAAACAAAAGTACCATAGACCCCGTTGGAATAACTAAATAGGGACCGTCCTTATAACACAGACCCACTTTATATGTGTTGGTTCTATACATACAACTGTTTTTAACTATTCCTCAACTGTTCCTTTGTAATTTAGGAGAAAAACAATGTTTAACAAAGTATAATACGGAGTACAAGGTTTTGTGCCTGACATTGCTGTTTTACAAAAAAAGCACGCCTCTCTTGAAGCTTCCATCACTATCATCTTCCCCTCCCTCTCTAAAAAAACACACACTCCTCTCTCTAAAACACATTCACCGATTATTTATTTTTTGGGTTTCTTTCATGTTTCAAGATTTAATTGCATTTATCACAACCAAAACCCAACAACTACTATCTTTCAGATCCCCAAATCCCAAGTGAAGCACGCACAGCTTTTCCGGCGAGGCGTATCCCGCCGATTTTCTTCACCTTATGCTTCGAGACTCATAGACGGTGTTATATATGGTTTATTTGGTTTTGGGAATTCGGGTTCTTTTGCTTAACCCCAAAAAATATGCAAGATTATTTGTTTATGATGATGGATCTTTGTTAATTTTTTTTCCACAGAACCGCTCCGTGGGCTTCCCTGAAAGCTAAGATGTGGAATATATTACATGGTAGCAAAATTATTTTGCTATTTTTTATCAGGTAATAATTATTTTTTTTTTTTTTTTTTAATTCCTGCTTAATTTGTGTTTGATTATTCTAAATTCCATGATATGGGTTTGTTAGTTTTTGGTCGAGTCTAATAAGTTGGGTCATTGTTCTAAAACAACATATTGATTTTTTTTTTTTGGGAGCTTATGTCAAGCCCCTTGAAGATGTTGTTGTTGTTTTCGACAAGATTTCCACGTCTATTGATGTGAATGATCATGAGTTCCATCATTGCTTCTTTTTATCTATTATTCATAATCATGTTTTCTCTTAGAAAAAATTACACGGATGGTCCCTGTGGTTTACACCAATTTCAAGTTTGGGTGCTATTGCATTTTAATTACGCCAGACATACCTAATTTGGCAAACGTTTAACGCGTTTGGTCCCTAATTTGGATGGGCGTTATCTTTCTCCGTTAAGTGTTTGCATCGTTAGTCCCTCCGTTAGTATTTTTTGCATCGTTAGTCCTTATTTTATAAACTAACCGTTGACCACGTTTTTTTTTGCTTATGTGTCACTTTGACCCATGTTTTCGTCCGATTCTTTACGTTTTCGTCCGATTCTTTACGTTTTCGTCTGATTCTTTACGTTTTCGTCCGATTCTTTACGTTTTCGTCCGATTTTTTACGTTTTCGTCTGATTCTTTACGTTTTCGTCCGATTCTTTACGTTTTCGTCCGATTTTTTACGTTTTCGTCTGATTCTTTACGTTTTCGTCCATCTCCTAAGGTTTTCGTCCGATTTTTTACGTTTTCTTCTAAATTTTTACGTTTTCGTTTGATTTTTTACGTTTTCGTCTGAATTTTTACGTTTTCGTCCGATTCTTTACGTTTTCATTCGATTCTTTAGGTTTTCGTCTGTTTTTTTACGTTTTCGTCTGAATTTTTACGTTTTCGTCTGATTCTTTACGTTTTCGTCTGATTTTTTACGTTTTTGTCTGATTCTTTACGTTTTCGTCCGATTCTTTACGTTTTCGTCCGATTTTTTACGTTTTCGTCTGATTCTTTTATGTTTTCGTCCGATTCTTTACGTTTTCGTCTGATTTTTTACGTTTTTGTCTGATTCTTTACATTTTCGTCCATCTCCTAAGGTTTTCGTCCTATTTTTTACGTTTCTTCTAAATTTTTATCTTTTCGTTTGATTTTTTACGTTTTCGTCTGAATTTTTACGTTTTCGTCTGATTCTTTACGTTTTCGTCTGATTTTTTACGTTTTCGTCCGATTCTTTACGTTTTCGTCCGATTTTTTTACGTTTTCGTCTGATTCTTTATGTTTTCGTCCGATTCTTTACGTTTTCGTCAGATTTTTTACGTTTTCGTCTGATTCTTTACGTTTTCGTCCATCTCCTAAGGTTTTCGTCCTATTTTTTATGTTTTCTTATAAATTTTTATCTTTTCGTTTGATTTTTTACGTTTTCGTCTGAATTTTTACGTTTTCGTCTGATTCTTTACGTTTTCGTCTGATTTTTTACGTTTTTGTCTGATTCTTTACGTTTTCGTCCGATTCTTTACGTTTTCGTCCGATTTTTTACGTTTTCGTCTGATTCTTTATGTTTTCGTCCTATTCTTTACGTTTTCGTCTGATTTTTACGTTTTCGTCTGATTCTTTACGTTTTCGTCCATCTCCTAAGGTTTTCGTCCTATTTTTTACGTTTTCTTCTAAATTTTTATCTTTTCGTTTGATTTTTTACGTTTTCGTCTGAATTTTTACGTTTTCGTCCGATTCTTTACGTTTTCATTCGATTCTTTAGGTTTTCGTCTGTTTTTTTACCTTTTCGTCTGACTTTTTACGTTTTCATCCGATTCTTTACGTTTTCGTCCGATTCTTTATGTTTTCATATGTTTTTTACGTTCTCGCCTGAATTTTTACGTTTTCGTCCGTCTCCTTACGTTTTCGTCCGATTTGTAAAAAATTAAATTAAAAAAAAATTCTAAAAAAATTAATTTCGAAAAAAAAAATTTCTAAAAAAAATAATTTCAAAAAAAAATAATTTTTGTAAAAAAATTAAATTCGAAAAAAAAAAGTAATTTTTCTAAAAAAATTAATTTCGAAAAAAAATTAATTTTTCTAAAAAAATTAATTTTTCTAAAAAAATTAATTTAAAAAAAATAATTTTTCTAAAAAAAAATCGGACGAAAACGTAAGGAGACAGACGAAAACGTAAAGAATCGGACGAAAAAGTAAAAAATGGGACTAAAACGTAAAGAATCGGATGAAAACGTCAAGAATCGAACAAAAACGTAAAAATTCAGAAGAAAACGTAAAAAAAACAGACAAAAACGTAAAGAATCGGACGAAAAGGTAAAAAAACAGACGAAAACCTAAAGAATCGAATGAAAACGTAAAGAATCGGACGAAAACGTAAAAATTCAGACGAAAACGTAAAAAATCAAACGAAAACATAAAAATTTAGAAGAAAACGTAAAAAATAGGACGAAAACCTTAGGAGATGGAAGAAAACGTAAAGAATCAGACGAAAACGTAAAAAATCAGACGAAAACGTAAAGAATCGGACGAAAACATAAAGAATCAGACGAAAACGTAAAAAATCGGACGAAAACGTAAAGAATCGGACGAAAACGTAAAGAATCAGACAAAAACGTAAAAAATCAGACGAAAACGTAAAGAATCAGACGAAAACGTAAAAATTCAGACGAAAACGTAAAAAATCAAACGAAAAGATAAAAATTTAGAAGAAAACGTAAAAAATAGGACGAAAACCTTAGGAGATGGACGAAAACGTAAAGAATCAGACGAAAACGTAAAAAATCTGACGAAAACGTAAAGAATCGGACGAAAACATAAAGAATCAGACGAAAACGTAAAAAATCTGACGAAAACGTAAAGAATCGGACGAAAACGTAAAGAATCAGACAAAAACGTAAAAAATCAGACGAAAACGTAAAGAATCAGACGAAAACGTAAAAATTCAGACGAAAATGGAAAAAAAGAGACGAAAACCTAAAGAATCAAATGAAAACATAAAGAATCAGACGAAAACGTAAAAATTCATACGAAAACGTAAAAAATTAAACGAAAACGTAAAAATTTAGAAGAAAACGTAAAAAATTGGACGAAAACCTTAGGAGATGGACGAAAACGTAAAGAATCAGACGAAAACGTAAAAAATCGGACGAAAACGTAAAGAATCGGACGAAAACGTAAAGAATCAGACGAAAACGTAAAAAATCGGACGAAAACGTAAAGAATCGGACGAAAACGTAAAAAATCAGACGAAAACGTAAAGAATCGGACGAAAACGTAAAGAATCAGACGAAAACGTAAAGAATCGGACGAAAACGTAAAGAATCGGACGAAAACATGGGTCAAAGTGACACATAAGCAAAAAAAACGTGGTCAACGGTTAGTTTATAAAATAAGGACTAACGATGCAAAAAATACTAACGGAGGGACTAACGATGCAAACACTTAACGGAGAAAGATAACGCCCATCCAAATTAGGGACCAAACGCGTTAAACGTTTGCCAAATTAGGTATGTCTGGCGTAATTAAAATGCAATAGCACCCAAACTTGAAATTGGTGTAAACCACAGGGACCATCCGTGTAATTTTTTCTTTCTCTTATAAGAATTCCCCTTTAACTTAAGGTTGGAACAATGCTTGAATTGCGTTGATGAATGATGGTATGGTTTGCACTGTTATGTATGTGAAGGCGATCATATATACCTGAAATATACATGTATGCTGCAAATATTATGTTATTTATCAGGTGCTTTACCACACTGTCAAGTTGTAAAATTTATAAAGTATAACACATACTAAAAGACTGATATCTTTAGGATTTTCTTTTTCGTAAAATGACAGGAACTGAGGCGAAGAAGTCGAGCTGCAGAACCCTGAGACAATTGAAGCTTTCAAAATGGTCAGACCAACTTACCGAAAGATTCCTGAGAAGCTGAAGACAATGTGGGCAAGTCCGTTGGTTGTTAGACAAGTGGCGTCCCGTGAATGGCCTCCTATTGGGTGGGAAGTTGATCAGAAGGAGTTGGAATTTATACAAGAGGCGCATAAGATGGAGGTTAAGGTGGGAATTGAGGATGTGGTGAATGGTGCTAAGAAGGATGTTGACGGGTTGTGTTTGGATAGGTATAAAGTGTTTTTGAAGCAGTATTATCAGTGGGTTGAGGCCAATCAGAATAGGTTTGAAGAGGAGTCTTATAAGGTTCGTTTTGAGTATTCAGTATTATATATCCTCTCCCACAAATTATGTTTACTACATACACGACTCATGATAATCACAATCAAACCATCGCCTGTTAATACGCAAACAGACGCTTGGAAGCTGATTGAATTACGGATGATATAATTTGTTGCAGGTTATTTTTTATTTTTTATTATTTTTTTCTTTTTTTGATTTTTTTTTTCCTTTTTCGCAGATTGAATAATCGATTTCAAACATTGTTCACGAGGTATGTTCTTCTTAAGTTATTGTTTTGAATTAAGGCGGTATGCACTTTGAACTAGCAGTACTAACTTCTCAGTTAGTACTGTTAGTTACAACCATGAGCAACACCTTCTCCCACTAACAGTGGTTGCTTTACTTAATGATGCAGAGTCCCGTGTTCATTATTTGGAGCAGCAACTGAGCAAATTGACAAACGAAGTGCAGTCCTTCAAGCAACAACAGGTACTGTTAATATTTATTCACGGGAAGATGCTACAATTACGGAGTTTACGAGTTTACCAGAAAAGTTAATGTTTAGTTGGGAACAAAGATACTATGGAAGTCGAGATAGGTAAAGTAAAAAAATAACAACTTACATTTACAACTAATTGATACCATGCCATGCCACTTATTTTGTTTGCTGAATTTGACTTTATATGGTAAAGGAAGCAGGTTTGACCTATTTGCATATGCATGGATCGATTTGCTGTTATGTTTAACCTCAAACAGGTCAAATGGGTTGAAACTAAAAAGACTGTTAACTGGGTTTCAAAGGGTTAAACAGATTCTAAATTTCTCTAAAGCCATATTTCTAATACATACTTCCTAAATTTTGTTTAACCTTATTTGATTTCGGCTTAACCATAGGCTTAGTTTTAGACTTATCTACTTCTATGACCATTTTTATATAGGTCTCATGAATTGTCGCAAACATATGCTGCAATTAGAAGTTGAACTTCAGTGTTTCGATGGACAGGTACAACTTTCTCTACTTGGACTATGTTAAGATAGTATACTATAGATGAGTTGCATTGAGTATTGACATAAATCTGAATACCCAAAATTTCAGGCTGTTCACGTTCTAGGTAAGTAGTTAAATTTATTTCATTTTTGTTGATTATTATTGGATTTCCAGGTATGACCTATGTGTATGTATTTACGCCATAACACTATGGCAATGATCAATTCATATGATGTTTCAGGAACAGTGGTGCTTGATTTTGCGGCGGTTAGTGTTTGTGAAGCCAACATCTTCTGCCATGAAACGGAGTTGTCTTCGACACGTTAACCTTCTTATGCGGTAGACCAAACAGGCAGCCAACGAAATTCGAATGGTAAGAATTTTACCTTAACACACGACTTATGTTGCATCAACTGCTTATAGGCTTTTAAATATCTGAATATTATGTAGAGAACTACGATTTTGGTGCAGTGTATAGGTGTTTAGTACCATCATGACCTTAGGGTGTTCTTGCTGCAAATGGTGTGCAAACTGTTCCACAGTACGCTGTTGTCGCCGCAAATGATATGCAATTTTGGCACTGAAATTCCAGCTAAAAGGGATGCCTTTGGCCACTGAAATTGGCTGCAGTCCGCGTGCTGAAATGAGGGCTGAAAGGAGGGAGTAAAAGGAGTGACAACGTACAATCCGGTAAACACAAATCTCATGTACATCAATAGTTTATCGTTTGACAAATAGAAGCACCAACAGTTAGTGGAAAATAAGTACGATACATAGATCATTCTTCGGCGATCTGCCGTGATTGTAGCTATTGAATTGTATGAATTATGGATTTTAATGATATATCATGCACTGATTACCCATAACTGTTTTCAAATGTTACGGATCTTTGATTCTACTTCTGGTAAAAATATTTACCTTCAAAATAACTGATAATTAGCACCAATTCTGCTTTACCAGAACGTATTTAGGATTAGCTGTTTTAGTGTTTATACCATAGTTGTTAAGATCCCGATCCTGATCTTAGGATCTTACGATTTTACGATTCTACGAAGCAAAAACGATCCGGATCCTACGTAGGATCTTAACAAGCTTAAAATCGTATAGGATCCCGATCTTGACGATATGATCTTAAGATCTACTCCAATCCGATCTTACTTTTCTCGAACCGCAAACTAAAAAACTACAAATTTATGGTTTATGGTTTTATATAATTTTAAAAACAATATGTGACATAATTTATGACAACATTTTCATGAAATATTCATATAATTTCATGTTTATAATATATACTCCCTCCGTCTCAATTTATTTGTCCATATTTCCTTTTATGGATGTCTCAAATTAATTGTCCACTTTCCTTATTTAGTAAAAACTAGAGAATCTAGTGGAGGAATATTCCATTTTAATGGTTGAAAATTAAAGTGGCCCCACTTTTATTAAACTTTGTGTTTTCTCTCTCCTGACAAATAAATTGAGACGGAGGGAGTAATAATTTGTAGATTTGAATAATATTACAAAGATCATTAAAAAATAGCATTATAGTAGGATCTTATGATCACGATCCGATCTTAAAATCACGATCTTTCAAAGACGAAAACGATCCTAGGTAGGATCCCGATTTTGAAAACCTTGGTTTATACACTTATTTGTTTACTTAAGTGCAACTGCAACTACAACAAATACACCCAGTAATCAACAGCTTTTACACACGTTTAATGTCAGTATTACTTTGTAGATTGACACATTGCAAAAAACTAATGTCAATTCACCCCGCCGCAACGCGCGGGCTACCCAGCTCGTTGCTATATATATATTAGAACGAAAGTGTAAATGTTTTAGACTTTAGGGGCAAAGTGTTATTGGCCCAAAGCCCAAAGTAGTCATCTTCAGTTTTCATCCATTCCTTTTAAATCCTTAAAAACTAAACAATACTAACTTATACTAGAAAGCAATCACCCGTACAAAAATGTGTGACGATATGCATATAGTCACACACGTTTTTTTTTTTTTTTTTTTGTCACCAAAGATCGCGCCACCGTACGTGTCCTACGGTGACATTGTTGAGTTCGTGACCTTTTTCATTGAAAAAGAGTGACCAAAACCCGAATATGTGTGACAAATTAGACACAAGTTTTGTTGGATTAATCAGTTTTAGTGACCATAAACACTTTATAGTCACACGAATGGTTTTTGAAAGTAACTATTGTTCGTCCTTTGGCCACATAAATATATAATATACGTGACATTTGAGATGATTTATTCAAGTAAATGTTTATTATGTGTGACTATTTTTCGTCCTGTGGCCACATGAATATATAATAAATGTGACGTTTGTGATGATTTTGTCACACAACGGGTGTTGTTTTTTTGGAGTTGGTCACATACAAAAAAAAAAAAAAAAAAAAAAAAAAAAAAAAAAAAAAAAAAAAACACTCAAAAGTGTTAATAAGTGTGACCATATACTTTTTAAAATCAAGTAAAAGTGTATTTTGTGAGACTATTGTTAATCCAATGACCACATAAATTTTATGTTTGTATGACCTTTTGTAATATTTAGTCACACAAAGCATGTACTTTTTATTATTATTATTATTTTGTATATTTAGTCACATACAATTACACATAAAGTGACTAAAAGTGTTAATAAGGGTGACAATATATTGTTTAAAGCGAAAAAATGTGTATTTTATGTGACTATTGTTCATCCAATGGCCACTTGAATTTTATGTTTGTGTGGCCTTTTGTAATATTTAGTCACACAAATTGTAACACCCCAACCCGACAAGGGTAAAGATATCACAATAATGGTTTCATATCAGATCAAACCAAAGCATACATCTATAGTAATACAAGAATCTTCAAATGTTACAAATGAAATACTGAAACTACAAGGTTACAAAGCGAATTACAACAAATACTAAGTCAAGAATAAACTCTTCTAGTCATCTTTAATCCAGAAAATCTATCAAGTATAGCCTTCTAAGTTCAAGGTACTCTCCACTCATCTGTAACCTCTCGTAATTTTCCCCTATGAATAGTAAATGCTAATAAATGATTAGTAAATCATTACGATATTTAATAAACCTTCCTACTGGTAACAAAATTTTTTTTTGTTATTTATGCTACGCTATTTTAAATCACAACGATACTTGTGATTACCGATTACCTAGAAACGATGCTTACACACGAGCCATGATAGCCTAAAAATCGCGAATTAATTTAAAACAATTAACGTTTCATACTTAACGTTTATACATTTCGTTAACTAACCGAACGTGATCAAATACATTCCCGAACTCCCGGAAATTATCACGAATACTCAGTAACTATATTGGACCTCGACCCAAAAATCCAAATGGGCTGTTAGACCATTGGGCTTCGACCCAATCTCACTACAAACCAAACAAGTCAAACGGACCCTTAGTATATTCCCTTTTCTTTTCGTTAAGCCCAGCCCACCAGACGAGCCCAAAACGCAAACCAATTCAACCCAATATATATATATATATATAATCACAACTATTAAACGCCACAAGGATCGAACACTTTGGCTAAATTACGCGCAATCTAGCTTAACAAAGACATCATAATTTTTCACCACTCCATTCTCACACCAGCTGAGAATCAAACGTGACAAACCTCACAAACTAAATCGACCATTTGCTTGTTTAAAATCCATCAAAGCTCGGCCTACGTGTCATAAATCAACCAAAGCTCAAACTCATTTTTTTTTATATAAACATGACTACATTCGACTCTAGACCACTCCATTCGACTCACAAATGACCTCAAACGAACCACACAAGGTTTTGGTCACGTTGCTATGTTGCTTGACCCGTTGACGGCCCTAACAAACCCAATACAAACCACCCTTAAATTCGTTCGTCTTTTTCTTCTTGGTTGCTAACACTGATCAACACAACCACAAGCAACCATCATTACCTCTTCTTACACCTCCCTATTGACTTTCATATACTCACAAAGAAGCCAAGTTACAAAAACATGATTCATTTTGTTTCTTTCTTTTCGGATCAAACTCCACAAGGACGATTCATGCAACTACTCTTCTATTCATCACTAGCAACTTAACAATAATCATGAAGATAGTTCTGGCCATATGCTTAAAAGGAATTGACTTTCTCAAAATATCAACTTACACTCAACGTAAAAACTTAGAATTCTTGTCTTTTTGTCATTTGGAAACATGCACAAGAATAATGTAAATATGAGACATCATCATTTTCACCAATTTAACACTCCATTGACTCATCATTTCATCATTTTGAACCAACTATGTTTGCATGTATACGCTTCAAATCCTCCTATATATACATGCATGCCACCGGCCTAACTCATGCACACCCAAAAACATATCACATGCAAATATCCACTAAGTCTTTTAAACCCACTGGAGTCGACTAGCTTTGTCCAGTTTTGGAGGAGTTCGAATCAAGCCAAAGGTGATTGCTTAGCTTCTCTCGCATCCTTGTTGTGTAAAGAATCACGCCACATCATTCCCTAGTCCTCACAAGTCCTTACGACTCGGTTTTTCCCCCACCAATTTGGTGAAGTAAGCACGCGTTTAACTCTTTTCATTTCATTTCCTACATTGTTCAAACACACTCTGTTGTCACGTAATTATTTTCGTGAATCGGTTAACAACCTATATATAAAAGTCGACATATTAAATCTCCATACTACCATCTACTATATTCACAAATACTAGAAATAAATATAAACGTTTGAATGCCTATTATCACACGACTATATGTCACTTTGGTCACTTTCATGTTTTATTGAAACACTTAGAATTATTTTGGGTTTCAAAACTATTTTTCACATAGCCAAGTCACGATAACATTGACCTCGTATATGTTAAACGAGACACACAACACCTAAGTTTTATAGCTCGACCTAATAGTCGAGCTACCAAACTAACGAGTCAAATATTCATTTCGACTTAGAAAACTCATCTTGAACTTTATTAAACCCCAAAGTGAATCGAACCCGAACCAGTTCTTTGCAACACTAAATAAATAGCGAACGGGCTTAAAGCCCACTAAGCTATATTTAAACACATCGTATAAGCTAGTCTTATAAGCTATCTCATTATATTTTTATACCCCTTAAACAAGCCCGTAACCAAGCACAACCCCCCCCCCTAAACCCATCGAATCGTAAACCTTTAATGGGCTACATTAGTAGCTCGTTAAAAGCCCACAAGCTTAAAAAATAATCTCTCGACCAAATTAAGCTATTTCTATGAGTTATAAAAGCTATTTTAAACTTAGTTATAAAATAAAAATAGTGAAGTTTGATTTTTATAAATTTTGGACTATTTTGCAAAAAGTTACTAACCGAAGGGACTAAAACTGTCAAAGTTGGAAACTTACGATAAAAACTGTCAATTTGATAATATTGTGATGAAAACTGTAAATTTAGAAACTTTTGGGTGTAAAATGTAAATATTAAATGTTTTGGACTAAAAGTGTAATAAAACTTAACCAAGGACTAACGGTGCAAATATTATGCCGTTAGGGTCAAAAGTATAACTTTGTGAAACTTAAAGGTTATTTCAGAAATAATTATAATTTTATATAATTATTTTATAAACTCGTCAATCGACGTTAACAACGTTATTTTCACTATAATTATATACGTATATATATTTATAAATATATACATATATATATAAACATAACCGCTTAACAAAACGTTAAACATATAACGTAACCTAACCAAACTTTGATTTATCAACGACGATTTCCTCATCAATCTTATATACTCCCGACAAACGAAAACTTACTCAAGAGTTATATAAATATATATATATATATATAACTTTAGTTTTGAACTTTAAACATTTAAACACATATGTTTTAAATGTTACGAATTAATCAATAAAACCTAAACGTTATGATTCGCGATAAATCAAACTTAGACTATCAAACCACTAAAACTTGCCATATATTATTTAGGTCGTGTGTTGAAGCCGTTTTCTTTCATCGTTTGAATAACGATACTACTGCCACTACTGTACTACAAGGTGAGTTCATAGCCCACACTTAAACTTTAAATCTTTTGTGGGGAGATACATGCTACAAAACCTGAACACAAACTTTTCGTATGCTATGACTGTTATTATTATTGCTTAATTAGCTATTGCCAAAAGTCCCTCAATCATGAACCTTAATCACTTGCGAGTGAACGTAAATAATTGTGAATAGATCTATTAGGGACTGACAATCCCCGTTTGGGTCTGCTAGGATGAGCCACCCAGGCGCACTTTATTTGAACAAACTTATGGGTTATTGGCAAATACCCATCACGAGGGCCTATATACTTTACATCATATTTGATGCCGGTTAAGCGTTGCGTGTCATGAGCTTAATGCAATAATAACTTGATTTTGACTTGTTTAATTGTAATTCGATGCAATTAACACTTATACTTGTGTTCAAACTATTCAACTTAAACCTATGAACATCACTCAACTTTTGTTGACTTTTAGCATGTTATCTGATGAAGCGAAAAGTGTACCGCTTTTAAGGGGTCATTTAAGCCCTAAATCGTATTTATTTGATCAAATATTGCCCTAAATCGTTCCTTTTGTCATTTTAGGTACTTTTGAGGAGAAATCTGGAAAAGGAGGCATTTTGGACGTTTTTGGAGCATAAAAGTAAAGAAAACGACAAAGTCTCAAAAATCGGCTGAAAGTTACCTTTGACGGCGTCACAATTTACTCTGGACGGCGTCATGCCTTGGCAAGAAAAGTTGGACGTGAAATTTACTCATGATAAGCCAGTGAAAATAGCATGTAAATTCTGACGGCGTCACGCTTTAACTTGATCAAGGGCGTCACGGCTTAAATCAAAAGGGGACGGCGTCACGTTTAAGGTTCGACGGCGTCAAGCCTTGATAAGCCAGAATGGATTTTGGAAGAGCTAAAGAGGGACGGCATCAAGAAGGTCATCCGGGAACCCTAGAAGCGGCGAGGTGACGGCGTCACACTCCATAAGGTGACGCCGTCAGATCCAAAAATCTATATATAGTTTTCTAATTTTTTGTCATTAAGGGGGGAGCTTAGTGTGTGGAATTTTGGGAGAAAACCCTAAGACGAATTCAGCTTCTTTTTCAAGGCTTTTTGCCTTGAGATCTTCCATGTTACATTGAAGATAAGTTATCAATTAATCATTCAATATGTCTATGTGTTGTTTGATTTTATCTTATTCTTGTCTTTTGATTAACATGTTAGGCTAAATTTATCTTGTGTTTGCTTAGATCTAATGAAACCTAGCTATTGATTATTGGTTATTAGTGTGTTGTTAGTTGTATTGGATGATTGTTTATCTATGTTAGGCTTAAGAAAACTGGCTAACTTCCTATTCGGTAACTTGCTTGAACGTCTTAAGAAACATGAACCAAATGCGTACTAAAGGTTTTTATGGTTGTATTTAATGCACAAGCGAATTCTAGTGATCCCATGTTAGGAGCTTCCTAGCCGGCTCGACATAGGAGTGAAGTAGGAGCTTGTAGAGTTGGGGAAGTAAGTACGCCACCCCACGAATGGTATTAAGGAATACACCCGTCATCCACGCGACTAATACACACTAATTAACCGGTAAAAGATAGTTAGGGAGTAAGGAAATCTAAGTAAACACATTTCTCTACACATAAGTTTCTCACCACATTTTCATTTTTGTTATTTTATTTTATTTGCATCCGTAGTAATTTTGGGTTAGTTGACTAGCAACTAATTCCGCCCACTCTTTCAAAACTGAGATTTTACTTGCTTTCATAAAAATATAAAAACATAAAAAGAATCTTCCTCAACCCTTAGACCTAATTAGAGTAGTCTTTCACACCTAACGAACACTATTCCCTGTGGAGAACGATCAATCCCCCGTACTTACCATTACACTATACTACATCGGTCAGGTACACTGCCTGGTGGGGTTGTAAGCCTCTTGAGATCCCTCGAGAGGTAAAACCTGTTGTAAGGTTGCAAAACCCACGCATCATGTTGACTTTTAGCATGTTATCTCAGGTAACTAAAGGCTGGAACTCAAGGCGCAGAGTAGGCATTAAACCCTGTACGGGTGGTTTAAATAAATGTTTTATCATTCAAATCTAAATAAATGTGTTAACTATAAAACATCTTTGTATTTTAAATACTTAAAGCGTCTTTCTAAAGTCGTTTTCTATGATTATGACGAAAGATCCTCTACGTAACACCCAATTAAGTCTTCCGCTGTTGCTATCCGAAATTGGGGGTGTTACCTCATCCCCAGCTTCCTACTAAAACCTGCCGCAGGAAAAGAAATGCGGCTGAGCTACGAGAGCTCAGTGGACAGATATAACGATAACAAAGCAGTAGAAGAGAAAAGTACAAAGCAACGGAAATAAAGGTCATGCAGATATAATATGGGTTAAGGGATAAGTAAATGAAAAGGAAAAGGAACAGTAATCCACCACGAGCCCAGAACAGATAATATCATAACCATGTAACCATATCTGTAATCAAGAGGGGATGCCTCCCAAGTAACCAGATAATATGAGGGGTGTCCTCATGTATCAAATGGAGTAGCTAGCTCCCAGATATGTGAAAGACGTGTATCGCACACACCATCAGTCACCAGATATATATATATATATATATATATATATATATATATATATATATATATATATATATATATATATATATATATATATATATATATATATATATATATATATATAACAGTAAACAGTAACAGTAACAGATAACAGAAATCAGATCAGATCTAGGATGCATCCATACGCCCCAGGTGGCCAGAGTCTACCAATACGCACCAGATAAAATAAAGTCAGGGACGGGACAGGTCATCACTCTCCTGCCCTAGAGTCATGCCATCGGTGCATCAATGACATGGACATGAAACCCTCATGCCTAGTGATACAGATAGTGGCTCGGGTATCAAACCATGGTCAGGGTCAAGTATCAAGTATCAGGTCAAAATCAGAATGTCATATCAGAAGGTTCATAGCATAAGGTTCATGTCAATTATTTCAGAATTAAATATCAGAGGTTCAGAATAAATCAGGTTCAAATCAGAGTTCATCAGATCAAGGTTTATATCAATAATCAAGTCAAGGTTCAGATCAAAAGTCCATTTCAGAAATTTCTATCAAAAGTCCATTTTAAGAAATCCCTTAATAATTGTTTTCATAAAAATGATCCTTCAAAACGGTTTTTCATAAAGATAGTCTTTAAAATAGTTTTCATAAAAGTTAGTAGAATTTCAAGTAAAAGTATGAACATCATTTTAAACAAATAACTCTTCTCAAAACATTTTCAGGTCATAATTTAAAAGGTTTTCACAACATAGATTCATATCAGAGGTCATAACAAAGGAAATCAATAGAAAAGGTTCAAAGCAAAGGAACTCATAGCAATGGCATCAAATCAGAAGTTAAACAGATCAGAATATGAAAGGGATCATAGCAGAGTTCACAGAACAAGGGAAACATAGCAATGGCTTAAGGAAACAAGACAGAAAGGAGAGAGAGTTCATGAGAAACCTGTGAGAAGGTCAGAATATCTGTACCTTATACCGCAAGTGAAAACACAACAGAAAATATAAAGGTCGGAAGCAAACTCCATCTTCAGCGAATCTACACGAATTTATGACTGTTTTATTAATAGCTTATTTAATTCAGATTACTTATTTTAGTCGGCTTTCCATTTTTAATAACTTTCCTTTTCAGGTAACTTTCCAAAAGTATCAACTTTCCATATTTAGTAACTTTCCAAAAATAGTAACTTTCCATTTTTTTAGCAGGTTTCCCGAATTAGCAGGTTTCCATAATTAGCAGATTTCCATAATTAACATGTTTCCATAATTAACAGGTTTTTAATCCTTAGTCTTTAACAACATTACAGATTAGACCCTTTAATTTACTAAGTTACAATTTAAACCTTATAGTTAATTAAATCATCATTTAACCCCTTCAATAATCATAATTACACATCAAGCCCTTACTTTTACCAAATTACCCAATACACCTCTTATTTTAATATATGGTACGAATTACCTTCAACTTTACATAAATCACAAAACTAGTCCTTTAATTTATAAAATCTACAATTCGATCTCAAAATAGTTATATTTACACATTAAGCCTTTAAGTATCCAATTTTACACATTATACCCTTTATATCATTAATTATACGAAACCACCTTCAATTTCCATAATTTACAAAATAGGTCCCTCAATTTTAATTATTCCTAAACCGAATTAAAGTAATTAACTAATTTACCAAATAAACCTTTTAATTACAAATTTTACACATAGGACCCCCATATTATAATTTTTACGATTTACCCCAGGTCCAAATCATCTTACAAAAATAACCCTCATGTTTAAATAATTACAAAACACACCCTCCTAGTTTTATTATTCCAATCGGTATACTTTTTAAATTACAAAACCCTAACCCTAATTTATCCAATCATCACCAGTCATCAAATCATCATTAGAACACATTAATTTACCAGATCTAATCAAAAAAACCCTAAACCCAAATCGTTCCATTAGGGTTTTCTCTTTTTCCTTATTTTTCTCAAAATCCGATCGGTAAAACAAATTAACCAAAGGTGAATTAGGCCTCAACAATTACAACAATCATTTTTTTCAGAGTTATATGATGATATTAGAACTCAGATAAATTAGATTCGAAACCCAGAAAATTCGTATGAACATATTCGGATTTATTTCCGTTTTTAGGGTTTATCGTATCATTAATTTTCATTCGATCTGTTAGAGCATGCATGGTTCGATTTAGCCATTTTATATAAGTCATATACAATGAGAAAGAGGTCAAAAAAATACCAGACAAGTTTTAAAACGAGTGGACTAGGCGTACGAATTTTACACCACACGGATTGAATAATCGACACAAGAAAACTCTCCACGTTCGACCCAGCTATTCCACGACCCCAAGCTTATTTTTCCTAGCTTCCTTGGACCTTGATGATCACCAGAAAAATACTCTATGGCTTCCAGAAAATCGGATGAACAAGAAAGGATTTTTGGTTGTTGTTTTTAGGGTTTTCGGTAAAAATAATATGGAAGGAAGTTAAATAAAAGGTAAAGGCCGAGACTTAGGGGGGGAACATGGCTGTAGAATCGGCCCATGGGTTGACAAAATCAGTATTTTGAATCCTTGATCACTTCCTTATTTATTTTGTAGTTATCTCAATTTAAATGATTTTTTCAATATAATTAATAAAATGATTTTCGGTTTAAGTATAGTGTAACAATAATTTTTGGACATGTACAAATGTAAATAGGTTGCCTCAAAATTATTTTACTTCATATGTAGCTCATTACCAAAGGTTCGGGATTTATTTGACATTTTATGTAAGCTTTAATTAAATTTTAAAGTTACAGGGGCATTTTGGTCATTTTGCATGCTTTTAAATTTTGGGTTTTACACAAAGCATGTTTGTTTTGGGTATTTAGTCACATACAATTAAGCAAAAAGTGGCAAAAAATGCTAATAAGTGTGACCATATGCTGTTTAAAGTGAAGAAATGTGTATTTTGTGTGTGATGACGTATAGTCCGTATTCGGGTCACGAACCCGGACAATACTTAAGTCCATCACGAATGGACTCTAGCCCGTCACGATATGGGCTATTGCGATAGCGGTTTGGGCTTACGATGGCCCAAACCCAATGTTATTTATGGCTGCGATAATATATCTTTTATTTAAGGGATATATATTGCCTAACCGCCCTACGCGGGATAGACCGAAGATTGGGGAACACGAAACTGTAACACCCCCTAATTTGGTTTGTGGCAGCGGAAAAGGAATTAGGGTGTTACGGTGAGGATCGAGTTAAAATTTCAGAAAAACGGTCCAGAATAGGCATTTTGAAAGTTAT
Source organism: Artemisia tridentata subsp. tridentata (assembly GCA_021014915.2). Taxonomy (NCBI): domain Eukaryota; kingdom Viridiplantae; phylum Streptophyta; class Magnoliopsida; order Asterales; family Asteraceae; genus Artemisia; species Artemisia tridentata. Next base: position 55,178,687 of record CP139503.1, read on the forward strand.
ATGTCATTCGAAGAATATTCTTGATACAAAATTGAATTACTTGTTTTGAAAATCCCATGAGAAAATGTGATAATTTGAGAGGAATGACATATTTGATTATACACCATTTAAGTTATCAGAGTAAAAGATGCCCGCTCCGTGTCTTGTCCTGCTTCGTTAATTACCTGAGATAAACATGCTTAAAACGTCAACACAATGGTTGGTGAGTTCGTGGAGTTTATAGAAAATAACTTTCTTCGATAAGTGTATAGTGATTGTCGAAATAAATAATAGTTTTTCATTAAATAACAAGTCGTGATGAATATAATTCACAAGTAATTCATGTATGATCTTGAGCGATCATAAGTTTCAAGTTATGATGAAAATAAGCTAAGTTGTTAAACGCTCGACATGATAGGATGGATTAACTTTTGGAAGTAACGATATACTAAGCCATTTTAGTTGTCTCTAATAGAATTCTAAATTAAGTCATATATGATAACAGTTAAAGTTCAAGTACGGATTCCATAATCATAACACGTAGTGAAATAATAGTCTAAAGTCTGAAATCTATCAGTGTAAAGTGGTGGTCTTCTAATACAGCTGTATCCTAGGATATATATATATGAAACATTCATATATTCATAAAGTTATATTGCCTTAAGCCTCATGACACGCAAAACGTTAACAGAGTACCGTAAAACGGAGTGTTCACCAAATTAATGACGAAAGTTTATGCCCTCGTGTAATAGGTGATTTGCCACTTCCTATTTTTCTCAAATATAGCGCATCGCGACTAATACGACTAGCGATTAAGCATTCCTTCCTAGTATTAGTGGGATAGGTTGTCAGTCCACCAACAGGTTTCGAAGCTGTTGCTATATTCGCGCTCACCGCAGTGATTAATGGCTCATGATAAAGGGACTTTTTGGCAATAAAGTGTGCTTAGGCAATATAGGTCTCAAGGTTCATAAAATATACGTATTCTGATCTTGGCAATTTATTTCTAGTGGAATATAGAAATATCATAATAAGTAACAGTTTATTCCTTTGTTATATGAATACATACAGAGAGTTTCAGTATCATGTTACGTCAAGTAATTCAGAGATATTATGTTTCAAGTTCCGTGTTTAAGCTAAACAGACAATTTGCACATATATTGAGCATGTATTTCTTTCAAGGATGATTCAAATAAGTAAAGCATAGTTAATGATTTGAGTAAATCATAAGGTAATTCAAGTAATATAAAACAGTTAAAGCATGTATCTCCCCCAAAAGAGTTATTAAAAACAAGTGTGAAAAGTAGGGGCCACGACTCACCTGGAGCGTATCCGACAAGACGAAATTTATAAGATCAAGTAAACGATCACGAAAACTTCTTCAATACGAGACCTGAGTATAAGCGAAGTCTAAGAGTCTAACTTACTACTAATAGCGAATGTGGAAAGGATAAATCGTGTAATGATTTGATCGGTGATGTGAGTGTGTGATATGCTTAAAATGCCTCAAGTTAAAAATATGATATATCTAAATTTTTATCTTGATTCTTATCTTAATCGACCCAAAATATTACCTTCACGAAATATGCTGAAATAATATGCAAGTGAAGCCACTAATATTTCTAATAGCGAAACCTTAAATAATGCACACTAAAATGAAACATGCATATGAAATGAAGGGTGCAAAATGTAAAATAAACTAAGAATGTCAAGTGAAATTAAATAGGTTCTTGTCCTTTTCAGATTTTATCCCTCTTAGTCTAACTGTGGTTGCGTTACGTCGTTAGTCCTCGGTTAAGTCCAAAGTCCATAATAGTCCAAAATTTGTCCATATGTCCATATAAGGCTTGAAGTCTAATGACATGTCAATTTAAGTCCTTTATAAACTGTTTTCACAGCTTCAGTCCATGAGTTTCACGGTTTGGCAGTTTTGGTCCTTCCGGTTAGTTTGCGTTACATTTTTAGTCCTAAATTGATAAAATGGTAAAGAAAATTTATACGACTTTTTCTGGTGCTTATTTAGGTTTAACACAACTTATTTTAATAGCTTATTTGGTACTCAACTTATTTTCTTACTAATGGGCCCCTAACGATCCAATTGGTTAGCCTGTTAACCTGTTTTTAGTTTGTGGGTTGTTGAATAAGGTTGATATATCACAAGTGATGGTTTCCATCTTTTTATTTCACTTGTACGAGTGCCAAAAGAAACCAGATTAGTCATAATTCCCCAAAACAGTTTAGTGGTTTACAAAATCCATTTCGCTAGTTTTAGTGGGTTTCAAAGTGATGTGTACAATTTTCTTGAGCAGTCTTTAGGGTCGATCTTGATTAGTTTTATGTGTTGCTTAAACAAAAATGGTAGTTAGTTGGAAGCTCTTATTGGGTCGTATATATAAATAAGTTAGGGTTGTTAATTTAGTTCGTGAGGATTTTAGGTTGTTCGTTAGGCGACTTGGTTGTTTATACTCAACTCTTAGCATGTTCGAATGTGTTCCAGTTTATAGGCTTAGTGTAATTATCAAGGGTGTACATGTTGGGTTAGTGCATGCGATTGCAAATTAGAATATTAGGCTATCGTGAGGTGGTGGTTAATATTCCACCAAGCGAAGTCATTATTGCTCATAGTTTAACATATTCCACTGAGGTTTCAATTATGAAAATATTTTATATTCTAGTATTTGCTAATGCGTGTAAATTAATGACATATCAGTATATACGACCTAGTGAATATTCGAATGAAGCATGCATGGTGAACATACAAATATTGTGAGGTGACTGTTGAGATTTCACAAGTGGAGTTCGACAAAGAGCATGATTTAATATAGCCTACTGTGATTTCAGCTAATAAAAGGTTGTACGTGAGAACTGAAATACAAATGAGAACGGAACAAAGAAAATGTCGTGCATGCATGATATGCCTTTAATATGGACGTCAAAAGTGAAATTGGAGGTTACTTACAATGCCAAAATGGTGGGTTATGCCATTTGAGACGAACCGAAGCACAACTTGTCCATGAACTAAACTGATTATATTAGAAGTATTTATTCGACTTGTTTTTCTTGAATCCAGTTGACAAGAATAGTTTCTGGAATTTAAGGCTTGATGAAGTCGAGTTATAGGGACTTAGGAAGTGTTCGTGTTAATATGCAAGTGAGTGGATGATAGATAGTGAAGGGATAGTGATGTTCGACTGTGGCACAAAGACGAGATGGAAGGCAGTGAGTGTTTATTATTTTTATGTATGGTTCTCACTTGATGTTTTTCCAAGGTCTAGATAGAAAGTCCCCTGGTCTATTACAGTTCCTTTGAGTGGTGAAAGAGAAGGGAATGTGGGTGGTGTAAAGAGTGGCCAAATGGAGGGTAGCATTTATAGAAGATTGTAACACATTTTTTGGTTGACTAGATGACTTCCCATTTCAATCATTTGAGGGGACTATTCATGAAGGGACACCTATGCTAGTTCTATTGCAAAATATCTTAACGAGTTGGGTGGAGTTTGTCTGTTGTTGTTGGATTTTGTAGAGATTCATACGCTTGCTATTCATATTAGTTCACAAATGAAGCTAGCGTGGCCTATAGATTTGTCTTGACATTCTATTATAGTTCCATGTGGGGGTAAATGTTGGGAAAGGTCTTAGGAACGCATAGGTATAATCGGATTTATCATGGTGGAGGTTCGATGGGTAAATCCTATCTTGTGTCGATGAAACGTATGACTTTTATTTAAATTCGAAATAGAAGTTAACTAACCTCGACTTGTTTCTATTATCTAATCTTTCCTTTAAATGTCATTTTTTGTTAAAGGTATTATTAGAGGAGTTTAATAAAAGTCGGAATTTAAAATAGTGATGCTTTGGAACCTTGTTTATACGTATTGGGTGGGAGATGGGGTAATTGGTTTGGTTTTAAATCTTGGTCTAGCATTCGACATCTGCTTTTGAAAACGGGTACTCTAGTGGTCTAGTGGGTCGTGATTTAGGTGATGTAAAAATATATGTGAGTCGTGTTTGATAATATGAAGAACTCGAACTGTTTTGGAGAGTACATGTAGTCGAATGCACCTAAGATTCTCAGATGGGATTTTGGTCTTAGTAATTAGGCTTGTGTGGCATGTGAGTTCGAGTGATGATGGGCCTGAAACTAATTTAAAGGTCCGGTTGGATTGGAGCTAAAATAAATATGTGTTATAATAATTAGAGGTAGTTGGTGAATTATAAATGTGATTATTGTATCAAGTCCTATATTTAGTAGTTCCAACTATAATGTGTAATTCGTGTATTATAGATTTAGTGTAGATGGAGTTTTCGTGAATCACCGAGTCCCGAGTACATGTCGTCATTTAGTATATGTCCGCGAATACATACTGTGGCAATAATAATAATAAAAGAAAATTTTAAATTTCCTCGCAAAAATCGGGTTTTAGTAGACAGTAACTCTAGGTTATCTTTAATCGATTAGGATTATCATAGCGGATTTTTCATGGGATCTTACAGTATCTACCCCTCAATTTTGAACTTCGTCCCGAAGTTCAGTCCGTGATAGGTATTGAGAAAGTGTGGGGTTCTGAGGTGAGAGTTTATGGAAGATGTTGTCGAGAGATTTCTTATTTGGATATCAAAGAAGTGAGATTCTCACTAGATTTATTCGTACCAAATGAATTAAATTCGAATGTTTGGTCAATAATTGAATTTATAATCTACTAATAATGAACATAGCGGTCGAGAGTAGGAATATTTTACACTTAATGTTTAGTGTTTTAACGGTCGAGACTAGGGGATTTTTAATGATAGTGGTTTGAAATTTTAATGATCGTGAATAGTAAAATGACGGGTACTTTCTCCACTTAGATTTCCTATTTAATCTTTATCCACTCGCTTTCCCTTTTTCACTTTTCTGCTCCGCTCCATTCCATTCATCTTCATTCCTCATTCAACTTCATCTTTTTCAATTATTTTTTACCATGCCGTCGATCATCATTCTCCTTGTCATCGTATACATTGGTTTCGTCGCCGCTTATTTGGCTTTCTTTCCTGATGAAAACTCCAATTACTATATCGCATCCTTGGTGTTCATCGTACCTCTCACGATTTTAGCGATAAATGTGGATAAGATTTTAGGGTGAGGATCTCGGCTAGTGTGGTTAGAATGTAGCTTTGTTATGTGTCGA